>JABXWE010015657.1:0-29054 GCA_014611495.1 Limonius californicus
GCCTCGATCGCGAACGACTGCGAAAACGACGTTGAGGTCGTTTATCGCGTCCCATTTCCTCCAAAAGCTTGGTTAGTGCTGCCACCTGTTGTTCAAGTGCAGCGGTAGCTGAAGTTGAAGCACCTGGGGTAGTTACCGACGCGACAGAGAGGGCACTTGCGTTCGCGTTATTGATGACAGGTGTCGGTAGCGGTGCGGACGATTGGTTAGCAATGGCGGCGATGCATGGACCGGTGCTTAGTTTCACTTCCGCCATTTTATCTGCTACGGCGGCCATTTTGTCCAATCCCGAACCTTCAGTAGCACTTAAAATTAATTGTGATGCTGGCGGAAGTCTTTGGAGCCATAATGTTCTTAGAACTTCGTCACTAATTTTGTTACGCGCTAGCACTTTCATTTCGCGCAATAAATGAGAAGGTCTTTTGTCGCCTATATCTATTTACGTTAACACCAGCGGTAAATGTTTTTCTTCCGAGTCTGTAAAACGTGCTTAGGTTTTGCTTAAGGTACTCATATTTGCCCTTCTCGGGTGGAGCGATAATAACGTCCGAAATTTGCTGTAAGACCGCACTGTCCAGCGCACTTATAACGGTAAAGTACTTACTCGTATCTGATCGCACTGCATACGCGTGAAATTGTGCCTCAACTTGCACGAAACAAAGGGTTGGATTTACGTGCCGAAGCGGTGGAAGTTTGACTTGCCGAACTTCGGCCACTTGTGCATCGTCAGCTGATGTCTGTTCGGCTTCTGCGGGTGGATCGGACATGTTTCTCTCCCAATTTAACTCAGATGTTCACTAATTTTTACTCGGGATCACCAATGTGGTATTAAATTAGTAATAACACTCACGTAATAATTATGACGACTATTTATTAATAAATCAAAGCATACACAATTTAATGACGGACACAAAAAAAAGGTATACATGCGCAGACTCGTTACATTCCGGACTTGTCACCAACGGTACTGGTCGAGGGTGCGTCCCGGAAACTGCCGCCTGGTTCGGTTTGCGGCTTTCCCATTGGCTGCTTCGTACGGTTGCATTTCCGTAGAATGTTCTGGAACGTTCTATGCAACCGCGAAACTTAAAAAGCCTGGGACCAATACAAGAGAATGGTGGCTGTGTATGGGGAAAATAACCCGTTCTATTGTCAAGTTCTATTTTGGTGTAAGCAATTCAAATGGGACAAGGAGTCCATTCAGGATGACCCAAAGTGCGGAAGACCTCTTGAAGCACAAACACAGGACTGCATAAAGAAAATTGAACATTTGGTGTAAACTGATCGCTGAGTGACAGTTTCAGTTATTGCACGAGAAGCAGAAACATCTGTTTTTAAAATCCTTCGTGAAGATTTGGGAATGAGCAAGTTGTCAGCACGGTCAGCAAGATGAGGCCTTCTTTTTCAATACGGTAATTGGGGATGAGACCTGGGTACACCACCGGGACCCACTGATAAAACAAGAGTCTACGCAATGGCTTCATAAGGACTTTCTACAACCTAAGAAGTCAAAGACGCAAATCTCAGCGGGAAAAGTGATGGCCACAGTTTTCTGGGATGCTGAAGGGATTTTATGGGTTAAGTATACGCCAAAAGGGCCTACAATAACAGGAAATGTCTACAAAGAAACAATCATCAATTTGGAAGTAGCTATACACGAGTAAAGACCTCACAATTTTGCCCAGATAGCTATGTTTCTGCACGACAACTACAGGGTGCATACAGCACGAATCCTTAAACAAGCAATTGATGAATGCGGCTTTGAGAAATTACAACATTCACCGTACAATCCCGACCTCGCCCCCTGTAACTATTATCACTTTCCAAAACTCAAAAAACAGTTGATAGGGCGTCGATTTTTGTCGAATAAGGACTTGAAAAACTCTGTGGAGTCGTATTTTGCAGATTTATCAAAAGATTTTTTCGAAGGCATGGCGTTATTAGAACCACGTTGGAATAAGTAAGTGTGTAAGCGTTAATGGTTATTATGTTAAAAAATAAAATTTTGTTTGTTCTCTAACTTGTTTTCTTCATACTTAGGTAGATAACATAAAAAACTCCCCTCCCCTGAAAATGCATTTGATAAATTTATACCACAACTTTCAAAGTATAATTTACCTGATTTATGATAAAATGCGCTTTTACAGCTGTTAAATTAAGGTGCTATTTTCAGAGATATTAGCCTTTTTTCAGAAGCATGCGAACCCGCTATGGAATAAAAATTATTTTGAGTTAGTCATGAAAATACTAAAATAATTGTTTAATAGTATATTTCATTAGGAGTCTGGAAATAAGGATTTTTCCGTGCGCGCGTGACAAATTCTCGTGTGAGGCGAAGCCGAACACGGGAAGTCATGCAAGCACGGAAGAATCCATTTCCAGACGTGTAATGAACGATACTTTTTATTATACTTATCTAAAAACAACGCAAAAAAGGATAAAAAGTAAATTTAGAACATTTTATTTTCAAAGTAATCATAATACATCGTAATAGTACCAAACATGATTAGCATTTCCATAGCAACGATATATTTATTATCGGCATTTAGCGCACGCAAAAAAAAACGGAGATTTAACATTTCCATAGCAACGATATATTTATTATCGGCATTTAGCGCACACAAAAAAAAACGGAGATCGGTAAAAATTTTACGTGCGCTGTTCTGAAAATGCCACCTTTACGTCTTTGTAAAAACAGATGAAAACAAGGTGTTTTCATATAAGTATAATAAAAATATCATTTCTACCTGTCAGTCAGCTCTGGTACTTTTAGTTTAAGTCAGAAAATGGCTAAACAAAAACTACCCATAGCGGCAATTAGGTCGGATAGCGAACGCCACTTTTGCTAAACTAAATCCTGGGGCTATGTTAAAGAAAACGTTTACAGCACACCCGTTGCAACCCGCTACGAATTGATTCTAATAATAGAAAATACCTGCAATGAGCTCAAGCAAAACCAAGAAATGTTGGAAAATGCCATAAATTCATTAGTTCGACGTTGCCAAAATGTGTTGAGAATAGTGGACTGTACTCTGAGAATATTCTTTAATCTGCTTGTTTCTTTTTTGTTATTTCACAATAGATGTTTTTTTAAAACGATCTTTGTTTTCCTTTGCTAACATCTTTGCTACTAGAACCTTCATCTAAGATCTGTAAAAGCGCGTCTTATTCCACAATGAATGGGAATGTTGAAAAAAGGAGGAAAAATTGAGAAAACCAAATGGTGGAACAATTTTTCTTGAAATAAATCCGTTGTAACCCTATCGCACGCCACTGGTGTTTCGTGTTTGGAGGAACATGCCCTCAGAAAATAACCCTAAGCAAGGAAGGTACACGTACAAGATTTTGTTTGGTATGGTCGATTATTCTAGAATATATAATGAAAAAAATTTTCTTTTAAACTTTGACACCCTGTATCTTTCTTAGGGAGCAAGGGAGAGGCATAAGGCGTATATGCCATATTTTTCCGAAACAAAATGACCAGGAGAGTATTTCCCCAAAGTATTGATGATTAAAACTGAAACACTCTGTATACACATCGGAATTGTGAGTTGCTAGAATCTGAACCTAGGTTTTACATTTTTGTTAGTGCTAGCGAAAATAGCGCAATGTTCAAGTTTTGAGTTTTAAGCACATAATCAGAAGAACGATAAATATGTTCATAAGTATAATATAACATTATTATGAAACTCTCAGTTTCACTACTTAAAACCTAAAAGTTCATTGTATATTAATAATTAAAAGTTTTACAAGCTTCTAAAGAAGAAACTCGTAACTTAAAATTACCAGGCGGAAGAGATTCGATGTTTATTTTTTTACTTTGGAATATTTACGTATTTGGATCGTATAGCCGAGTAAGCAGGCTTCAATTAAATTTTGCGTTTGGCTCAGGAATATGGCGAAAACGCTTGGTAAAAATTTGTAAGGAACTCAATACCTCAAACGTCAAAATATTAAAAGTTTAGTGAATTTTACTTATTTACTGATCTCAAACAATATCATTTTACCTATTATTGACACATATAATAACGCCTCATTCAACGCTTAACACAACTCCTTTGCACTTCCGGTTTCGTCGGAAATGACCCCTACACCAAATAAAATTGGTATATTTACAATGACATTCATACAATCGTCATAAAATTTTGGATTGGATCTATTTATTATATTTGCACGTGTCTATTTGCTCGCTACCGTTTTCTCGCCTGTCGTTTCCTCGTAGATCTCGATGTTTGCCAAACCGCGGTCTAGGACATTTCGGCGCGGCCATTTCGGCGCGGCCGTTTCGGCGCGGCCGTTTCGGCGCAGGGCCATTTCGGCGCAGGGACATTTCGGCGCGAGGATATTTCGGCGCGAGGCCACTTTGGTGCAGATATATTTCGTATTGAATTAAATAGCAAATTTATTTACTAGCTTTTTGTTTTTAAATAATAATGTCAAAAATCGAAAATTTTCTTTTGTACGTCATCTATCTACTATCCAGAATCTTATTCATAATACGAACTACTCGGCAGTCAAACAATTTTTGCCATATAAATTAATGTAAATTATTAAAATAATTATGTCAGTATAACAAAAAGATTTATACTAGAAATGTTTCAAATTATGGGATATTCCACGAAGAAATTGGAGCTTGTTTCCTGGATTATAACCGTCTAACATTACCAGTAGGCGATTATTTAACGATCTATGTATTTTCTTTTGAGTATTTGAGATTGTTATATAGAAGTTTGGTAAATACAAGCGGATTATAGGAAGATATTAGAAACGAGCAACACATTCCACAAGAAATTGAAACCAATTTTGTTTCTTAGAAGTCCGTTTATTATACAAAAATATTTGAAACTACAATATACAAATAGCAAACTTAATTGTTATTGTTATGTTATATTTTTAAATAAATACATGTCATCATCAATTATACTATTATTAAACACAGTCATTGGACTATGAAAAAAAAACTAAGAAGCCATTTCATAATTATGAGATATTCCACGCAAGAAATCAATTAACGTCCTATTTTCATAGTTCGTAACGAGATATTTTATCCGTTCATCTGCTTCCCTGTATTTTTTTAATTTCGGTGGCGGTAGATTTCCTGCGACCAACTTTGCAAGATACATGTCGCGCCCTGCTTGAATGGTTTTCAGTGTATCAATAAATTTCCACAGCACAGGGTGATCCATGGACAATTCTGTTTGTAATCGGCGATGCGCTGCTTCTGCGTGATTGTTGGTCCTATCCAAATCATCCAGGACTCTGTCATTCACCGACCATATACTGGGAGAGAACATAGCTAATCTTCTCCCATTACCACGTCGATTTGGTCTTCCAATATAGTTGTCCTTGAACCAGTCCAACAGAGCTTGTAGTTCGTCGGGTAATTCCTCCCCCAAAATTTCCAATGCATTTTCTAGGTCAACATGTGGTACAAAGGCTAAAGAAGAAATCATTCTCACCTGGAGCGCGAAATCTGCTTCATTATTATATCTTCGCAGTAAATTTAATTCTCCAAGATGTTTTTTCAAATTTTTAACTAAATGAAAAAGGCATCCAGACATAACTGCCGTGGAAAATGCATTTTTAAATGCATTTATTGCAGCTAATTCAAAATCACAGGATATATATATTCTGGAGCAAGACGCGGCTCTAATTCTTTCAACATGGAAATCAATTTGTCATAAGTAGATGTTTGCTTATTTGGTAGCAGTGCATATATAATCGGGTGAACACCTCCAAACCTTTCCGCTAAAATGACATACACCTGGCAAGAAAGGTTCGGAGTGGATTTAAACGTTCCGTCAATAAACCATCGCTTTGATTCCCTCAAAACCTGAGAAAACAAAGATAATCTTTAATTAGAGATTAATCTTAAATATTGAAGAGCATTGACCCCCCTGTGTTTCTAACTAATCACTTCTCCTTTTTTTAATATTTACATTATTTTTTAATTATTTTAAATTTAATTTATATTAATATATAAATTGCATTGACTGTAGCTAAAAAAGTAAACTGAATTTTAAAAATTTTATTACTATTATATTTTATCTAGAGATTTAGAATTCATGTAATTTTAATATTGTAATAACATATATGTATTCAGGGTTTATTTGAAAATTTATTTGCTACAGTTGACTTACCTCCAAATTTCTTTTTCTTCCAAAAATCAGAATCCTGTTGATATTTGGACCACTATCCGCCAGCAGAAAAGGTTCATTTGTACCATCACTGCACTCGAAAATCTGGTATTTCTCAGGTATTTCGAGTTCTTCTAAGCTGAGGGGATTCGGTGGAGCAGCATTTATTTCATTCCTTTTTCTGCGAATCATCTTCTTCAAAGCTGCCTGGCTCGGCATTGTCACTTGGGCACTTCGTGATAATCCGTCTCCGCCACTGACACATTCGTTGATTATTTGGGAAGTAACCTCCATTGTTGTTGCGGCTCGTTTCTTTATCATTGTTACAACTTCGGCTGCTTCCACTTTCGCGGCTGAACTTCCGTGAGAGTGTTGATTGATAGATTTTATCACTTCCCCGTCACGTGTCTGAATTCTGGCTTTGCACTCACCTTTGCGATCACACCTCCAAAATTTCTTTATACCACAAGAACTCATACGATCAAACACAAATGTGTTACGGTCAAACGTAAATTTGTCTTTGCCTCGAGAACTTAAAATTTGACTCTCCATAATAACTTAATAACTTCACTGTTGAAAGGATAAATTGACAATAATATGCACAAGAGCATATCCCTTTATAGGACAAATTCTTCAAAGACAGCGGGAGATAACCCCCGCCACATCCTACTGGACCCTGATGAAAGGGTTAACATAATTGCTTAAAATGTAATTGAAAAATAATACCAAATGAAATTTAAATAAAAATAATATATAGGCAGCGTTTTTCCCAAAAAATGGCACAAAAGGGAAAACATGTAAATGTACAGAAAAATATATTTTTGCAAAAAGTAACAAATAAAATCGTTTAAAAATTTACTTTTATTTACGCGATTTTAATCAAGACAGAAATACAGTACAAAGAAATAGAAAAAGTACAAAAAATATACCTACTAATAGAAATAGTACTTGTTTGACTAACGAGTAGTTCGTATTATGAAAAGATTCTGGATAGTAGATAGATGACATACAAAAGAAAATTGTACGATTTTTGACATTATTATTTAAAAACAAAAAACTAGTGATTAAATTTGCTATTTAATTCAAAACGAAATATATTTGCACCAATGTGGCCTCGCGCCGAACTGTCCTCGCGCCGAAATGTCCCTGCGCCGAAATGGCCCTGCGCCGAAACGGCCGCGCCGAAACGGCTGCGCCGAAATGGCCGCGCCGAAATGTCCCATTCCGGCCAAACCGATAGCTCATGGGACAGATGCTCGACAAGCCATTTTTGTCTGTGTCTGATTTTTAATTGATGCATTATTTAATTTTTTTCATTTTAGTAATATAAATAACATAGTTGTTTATCGGGTATGAAACAAGCTTCTAAGATTATTTTAGATAATATTAATTAATAAATATTTAATAAACCTATAGAACCAGCCGTCTTCGCGATATTAACGACCACACGCTCACATAAGCATAAATAAAACAACTTGTTTTGGGTTCTTGGTGTCTAAACGAATATTTTCTTACAACCTAAAAACCTAAACTTTAAAAAAATTAATATTCTACGTACACCTATGGTATTTAAAAATAAAAGTGAAGATTTCAATTATAAAGCAAAGGATGTACTAAATTATTGTACAAACGAATGTACCTCACAAAAAAAAAACTTGTTTTTCTACATTACAAGTACTGCTAGCAAGCTGACTGTCGAATAAACGGATGGTAAGTAACTATCTTCGCGGATATCACTCCTAGCGAGCAATCGTGCAATAGGTGGCGAGCAAATAGCGAGGAACAAGTGGTGGCGAGCAAATATAGGCGAGCAAGTGGTGGCGGCCAAATAACCTAGAACCTGAATTAAGACACAGTAGAGGATTTTTCGCTCCTAGTTTGAAAATTTGTTGTTCTAGAGTAAATTTTTTCCAGGAGGGACCGAAGTGTATTTTTCCCATTTACACATACACACAAACGTCCGCACGCATAGGAAATCAGTACTCATTTTCTTCGTTTCCTCTCTTCGTATACGAGACGAAAAGAGTATGCGGAAAGATCATGCAAAATGTAGTGACAAGCTCTTTTAAGAAATGCATTGAGTCGCTTTAATGATCGTATATCACGATTGTGAATCTGATAGTTGTAAAATGTTTGAAATTAAAAAATTGTAGGTTAAACTAAATAATTATAGAATGTTCACAATTATTCTACAATAAAACATTTTAATTAAAAAAAATGGAAATTCTAAGGAAAGACACCCCCCCACACACAAACACACACACACACACCATACAACCACGCGCGCGCACACACACTCATACAACTGACATTTTTGACAATCTACTATTTTTAATTCCTCTAGGTCAAAGCGTGTTTCCATCAGAATCTTGATATCGAAAATTTTCGTGATTGCTATACCTTTTATATATAAAACACCGCAGATAATTATTCAAAACGTATACATAATATACATATCATTACTACCGGTAGATGATAAAATTCAGAAATTGTCAGTGTATATTTGGAACGGTGGAGACATTCGTTTCACTGGAAACTCTACACATAGCAAACAGTTACTAAATAAAACATTTAAAAATGGGTTCGGCAAGGTCTATTCAAAAAATTAAATATTACCTATTGAATTCTACTAAGCCTGGTAGTAAACAATACAGTGCGAGTGTAAAGTCTGGAACTGTGGAAATAAATCTTTTATTAAATGTTTTTGAAAAAAATCCTTGAACACGTCGATTTTTATCTTAAATTAGACATATTTGAGGGTAATTAATATTTGTAGATTGTCTTTTGTTTCTGAGTTATAGCGTTAGCGACATTTTTTTTAAATGGATACCCTAATTTTTTATGACGGATTTGGAAAGAGCGTGAAATTCTACAACCAAATATGCTAAAAAAAGTATGATACTGAATTAAGAAGTTTTCGAGATAATTGCCTTTAAAGTTTTGAAACAAAAAACGGATGACAATGAAGAGTTCCAAGATTTAATAAACAAAATCAAGTAGCCATGTAACAATTGACTTCTTCACTTGACAACTGAGTTCCTCACAGTGTGTTTATCTGTTCTTATTGTGTGGTTTTGTACGTAATTCAGTAAATAATGGTGCGATATTTGACAGAAAAAGAGTGAATTGAAGTTTTAATATCGAGGGATGTGGCGACCGTACTAGAACACACCAAGAGGTTTGTGACCTATTCAGTAACAAGTATCTTATTTTAGTTATCTGTATAGTTGCCTACATAGTAGGCGTAATTGACGCGTTCTTTTTAAAAGTATACAAAGGCAATGGATTCTAAAAAGAAAAATTCGCATTGAAGAGGAGGTTGATGAATGTTGAATTGTTTGGTTGAGGTTTGCCCCTTTCCTGCAATAAGTACTCTAAACGTTCCTGGGTCGTAACAGTAGGCTCATGTTTCGTTGGAAGTGATGATGATCTGCCTCCAGTGGAAATAACGTATTGAAGAGGAGGTTGATGAATGATCCATTTTATGGTTGAGGTTGGCCCTTTTCCCCCTACTCTCTACTCTAAACGTTTCTGGGTAGTAACAGTAGGTCCAGATCTCGTCGGAAGTACCGATGATCTACCATCATTCATCAACATCTTCTTCAACTTGGAGGCACACATCAACACGATTTTGTTTTTGGACGTGCACGTGATCTTTCAAAATTGCACGAGCAATTCCCACCGAAATTTCGAGTATGCTGACAAATTATGGCGGTAATAAGTGCCTCCTCGTCCCCTTGCAACTCGCTATCATCTCAGCCATTTGTGAAAAATTTAAATCACCGAAAGCAAGTTTCACGTGATATTACGGAATCACCATAAGTACGCTGTAAATCCGCATAGGTATGTGCTGCAGTTTTGTTAAGGAAAACACAAAATTGCATTGCTGTTGCTCGCGCAACGTGGATATAGTTGTTACTATTAGGCCGTGTTCTCACCAAAAGCAACTGGCAACGGCAACGCAACTGCAATGCGACCGCAACTTCAGTTGAGTTGCTCTTGTGTACGTACTGAAATCAACTGTTTTGAAGTCTCTTGTTTCGACAGTCCTGAACAAAATGTCGTCCTCGTCAGATGAAAATATATTTATTATATAATTTCTCCCCAGGCTTTTTCCTTGATGTGTATAAGATGGCTTTGTCAAATCATATAAACATGTGTGTGCTTTAACAAGGGCCACAAAATTCAAGATTCTGCTGTCTCGTCCGCCATGACCAAGCAGTTCTTGGCAACTGTAGACCGCAACTGGCGACGGCGACGCGGTATGCAGCGCTGCCAGCAATCAATTAGCAACTGGTTGCATTGCGTTGCGGTCGCCGGTTGCTTTTGGTGAGAACACGGCCGTAGACGACTCAACACTTCTACGAGAGATTGACGCCGCTAGAAGTGGAACTGATGGTTGGGACACTTGGCAATAGTTAGCGGGATGTGAACACTTTAAGATACCGCCAAGAGGTAGTGCTGGGATCACTTCCCCGGGAACACCAGCCTCAGTGGCAATCTTTATTGAACACCTTTCGTACTATAATTATTCTAATACTAACCAACAACTGCAGTTTTTGAGTAACAATCAATAAGCTATTTCCATAGATATTGCAATAATCTACATGCAATAAGAATCAATTACTTCGTAACAATTCATATTAATTAGTAATTTGTAAATAAAATATTATTCATAATTTCAACAGGTTAATTATTAGCTTGTATTCGCTTAATATGTATTTCAATGTGATAACAGCTCATTTTTCCGAAACCAATAGAAATAATGGGGTATAAATATGTATAGCAGTTATTGAATGTTAGTTAATATCTTGGACTAGGTCTTTTATTTCAAAATTTCAAATAGGGGTGAATTTATGATAAAATAAAGGCTTTTCCTCTTCAGGAAGTAAATCTCAAGCGAATATAAAGGGTTAAATGAAACGCACAAAAACTATTATAATAGTGTGTTCGGCGAACTATGCGTACGCTTGACAGGCGTTAATGTAGCATATAAGTTAAATTAACCGGTAAATGGCTATACATTTAAACTCATGCCAATGAGACACATACACATGCAAAGTTGCACAATAGTTATTATAACATATGTTTAATACATTTTCGTGGGCTGTGAGATAATAGGAAGGTCTTCCTTCTCATCAATGCGGTTTGTCACATATACCAATTTAATTATTCAATTTATTTAGCACAAGAATAATGGTTTGGACCGAAAGGCAAAGGCATATATTATGGGATTTTGCGTTTGTAGGAAAGTGTAGATTATGACCAGGTTTAGAACAAACCTGGTATAGAAAATGCTAGTAGCCAGACTATAGCTTCTATACCCACGGCCGGTGTTAGGTGAAGGCAACGGGGGCGCCTAAAGGCAATAGGCGACGTCGTACTTTTTATCATTTAAAGAGATTTGTATTGCTGCCAGCCGCCTTAAAATAATTATTACAATAAATTGAAAAGAATTGAATCGCCGTAAAGGTTTCCAAACTTTTTATTTTAATTTCTGAGAGTAAATAAGCAATTAGATATTTTGTCAGTATTCGACCAAACTGCCTCTAGTCTACAGAAGGTTTTAGAAACCGTTACCATTTTATTTAATATGTTCGGTTCTTTGCCACTAACTACTACTTTATTTGGTTTTTCCTGCTTATTTTTCATATTTTGTGTATTGATGAATTGCATAATTTAAACAACGTTCCCATTTTATGGTTATAGGGATAAATGTTTCTCGAAAACTACAGCTTATTGTATTTGTATCACAACTGCATGGATATTTAAGAGACATTTGGGCATTTTAGCTCCAATAACACCCCCAAGTACAAGCACAAAACGGCACAAGTAATCTCTAAAGCCGATAAACATTATAAAACAGCTTCAGTAGCTTCCACATCAAATTTTCTCTTTGTGCATGTAATGTTATAAATTTCATAACTTTTTTGTTATTTAAATGTAATATTTAATACAATACACCTACATTTTCTCTCTTATGTTTGTTTTTATATGAAACATGAATACTTAAACAAAACTGCAGCTTAAAAATACAATACTAATTTGTAAATGATTTATTTTTATAAATGGTACCAGAATAAAATATTATTAACTGATAATAAAATTTGGTAGCCGCATATTAGAAAAACTTACCCCCGGCGTCAAAAGGTTTAGACCCTGTGACTATACCGGGTGGAAACTTTAAGTGGAATAAATTCTGCAACTTATTTATACAGTATTTTTGTAAAAATTTAATGCTCGTCAATGTTACTTGTTCACGGGCTACATTGCAGTAGTCATGTTCTTAGTTTACCTTCACCTGGAAGGGTGCAAACACCCCCAACTTCCTTTTGTCAAATGTTGGGGTATGCCTAGTGACACATCGTTTGAAAGCTCATTTGAAGAGGATTCGAATGCATGATTTTATTTACTAATTATTTGAATAGGTTACTTGTTATTATTTATTATTAGTTATTACGCTAAGGAGATGCAAGCAGACGTCTTGCTACCAACAACACTGCCTTTTGTAGACTGCCCTGCTGGTTATTTTACACCCCACTATTCAAATTTGTTCTTACATTCCAGGAAACACGTCCACGGTCGGGTGGAACTTCGTCATCCTTTTACCTAAATCTTGCATTCTTAACAGATGTTATGAGCTACGTATATTGTTGTAAATATTTATTTGTTGAGCGTACAGTTAAGTAATATTCACAGTAGGAAAAAACCACTGCCTAACATATAAGAGTTTGGAACACATATATTGTAATCTCACTATTTGGCATACATTTTGAGAATTTCTTGCATCCCAATATAAATCTATTTTGGGGATTGTATCTCCTTATTGTGGATAATTGAGATTAAGCTTACTTCAATAAATTAGTTTTTAGTAACAATTATCCAAAGTTGCCCCAATTCTCAGTATATAGCTTTTGTTCTGAAAAAAACAGAACTTTATTAGCGAGAATCACGCCGAATATAAAATTAACTATGTTATAATCTATTCACGATTGATTTGCCATACAACAGGCTGTGGAAATCTGGGGGAATATGTGGTATCATTGAAATTTGTCAATTAATTAAGTTGGGTATGCTAGTTTTTCTTGATGGAGGTTATGTTTTTTGCAAGCAGGCAATGTTGCCAGTGGAGCTTGTTTGTTTATTTAACGTCCGCTTTTGCTGCTCAATATTGGTATATAATACTTAGATATAATAATGATTTCATTATAAATAAAATAATAACTATAATTTAAATGTTGTCGTAACACGTACCAAATACATATTGCTGTTCCTTTTACACGAGAATTATGAACTCAAATCGTACATATGTATACAGAGCATATTTCACGCCATTCTTTGTTGTCCTATATTTAGGTCTTGCAGCAAATTAAGAAGAATTAACGTCCATACCGCTCATGTTTCAAATTGATATTATGGTAGTCCAGTGGTTGACTGTTTGTCTTTGGTACTAAGAGACCCAAGTTCGTATTCCACTGAGGTCAGTGTTTTTCTCGGGCGAGATAAAAACAGTCAAACTCTCATTCACAATTTAGATGCCAAAAGAATATCCCCTACCCTATTCCACCTTCATGCTATCACTAGAAGTATCTGAATCATCGGCACCCTCCGATTCTGAATCAGATTCCCCAATTGAAATACCTACTGAAAGGAGGAATATTTTCAAACGATAGATTTCCCATATGTTTTGTCCAGTCTTCCAAAATAAGTTCTTCAGAATGCTCACAGAAATTTTGCCACATGTCGGGGGTACATTTTGAAAGAGCCTCACGCCATAAATTTGTAACCTTGTCTTTCGATTTTGGCTGCGAATTTATGTGCTTATTGTAATAGGTCTTACAAAACCCCCACGACATGTCAATTGGGTTGTATTGACAATGGTATGGAGGCAATCGAAGAACCTCGTAGTTGCGCTCTTTCAAAATTTCGTCAGTTACGTATCTTTTATTTCCGTCTGCTGTAAAAGGTGTAATTAACTCCCAAAGTTTTTTCTTAGTAATTTTGCCCTGAATTTCGACATTGTGGTGGTTAACCAACCATTCCTGCAATACACCTTTTTTGAAAGAAAATGTGGGCGGCTTGTCAAACTGCACTGAATGATATGGTGCGATGTCCATAACCACGACAAATTTTCCTTGCAACTTGTCCAAAGCAGGAACCAGCTGATTAACCAACCAATTTTGAAAAATTTCCCCATTCATAGTTTTATGATAGTCCCTGTCGTTGTTCTTTGATTCTAGTAACATGTCGCACCCTTCCAAAAATCCTAAACTACATCCCGCACTCAAAATCGTGAACCTCTTTCCCTCACTTTTTATTTTGGCTGGGTTACTTTTAAGATCGGTTTCGTGTACCCATTGACGACTCGCGGATCCATTTTGGTAGATCCACGTTTCGTCTAGGTACACGAATGTCACATTTTCACTAGAATTTTGATATTAGAGAAATTGTCTCAAAAATTTAAATTTGGATGCAACGACGTGTTTTTGTTCACATAAAATTTTGCGTCCATTTACCATTTTGTGTTTGTAACCCATTGATTTGATAATTTTGAATAAAGTAGTCCTGCCCCCCTTATATTCCAAATTTTCGCGAGAGTCAGCCAAGAGTTTGTCAAGAGTAAAATGTTCATTCTTCAGATGATACTGCCAAATTTGTCGTTGCAAATCTTTTCTAAACGTGTAATTTAAGAAAACGTCCGTCTTAGCGCGTATACTACAAATGGAAGATTTCAAAACGTCCTGTGATAAAATGTCCCTTATAGAACGCTCAGACACCTAACATTATAAGTAATTTGCAATTGCATATTTAAGAAATAATACATGCTTACCCCAAATATATCAATTAATCGATTTATAATCGTAAATCGTGTGAAGTCTGGCCTACCTCTTTTATAATGGTTGAAATCTTTCACGATTTGCAGTTTAGTAACTTTGTTAATAACTTTCACCATTCTGACATTAAGTAGGTATAATATATTATGTGTTTTATTAATTCTAAACTTACTAGATTATTTTAGAAAAGTAGGGGACTCTAGAGCTTGCAACAGGGCAATTTCATTTTGAAATTGCTAGAAATCATTCAAATAATATTTCAGAAATGCAACTTAAGAAAAAAAAACACAGCCTGCTGGATTGCAAATCAATCGTGAATAGTGTATATATAATGTTTGGATATTTTTCCATCGTAGCATCAATCTTTTTTGCGGATTGTATATCTGACGCCAAATGTTTTTCATATAATTTGGATTAATCTGGCACAAATGACTGCTTTAATTGTATGTTTTGAAAAAACAGCATACTCTACGAACTTATACGACAGAATCAATATACTACCAACTATCTATTGTAATATTATGTTAGTGCAATAAGTGCTACGATGGCGCTAAATTATGATATCAACCGTTTTCCGGGGCTATTTACAATGCATTACGTACACACAAATCCCGAACGTCCACTCGGTTTATCGTCATCACATATTATTACAACGTAATGCTACACATGGCTATAATACTGGGTGAAAAATTAGTAGCTATAACACTGAGCAGTCTGACAGCTGAAACGTTTTCTCGAAGACATTAGATTTCTAGATATTCCGCTTAATTTCATTGAAGATAAAATAAAACGCCACTTTGATAACATTTTAAATAAAAACTAATATAAAGGACGCTATATTAGCTCAAACGGCAACATAAAAGTTAAAGCATACCATATCAGCTTCGAGCGATATACTTTTTATTTTCTTCTATTCTCCATGCACATCATTAGATATACGTATGTGTACGCTCAGCTTAAGTTTCTTTCAACTTCCGTTTTCTATGCCTTATGTTGTTATACAGAAATAAGATAAATATTAACTTTATATTATACAGAGACATTAATTTAAAAAAAGTTAGGATACAATTGATTAATGAACTGAAATCGGCACAAAAATATTTGTAATAAAAACGGCTTAATATACTCCAGTTGTCCACACTTCTACAATTCCCTTGCCAATTAACAAAGCTGAATCGATGTTATCCTGAAACTTTTAAAGGAAAATATTCTTGGAATATTAATCGGTCACGCAATCACTCACTTTTCATACATTGCTCTCCTAAGTGATGCTAATTTTCGCAATTTTCCAACTTTCTGTGTGGAACATCGATTTTAACCTCTGTAACAGATATTCGGGGTACTTAAACACGTAACTCAATAACCGGGTTTTCTGACACCTTTTCTAATTGTATTAATAGTGTTGTTGATGTTACATTCCAGTGTTCCTTAAAACGCCGTTGCTTCGCATTCATTCTGCAATTTATTGTTTCTCTCTTATTCGCGTAAAATGATAAAGTGGTATCACCGACATGTAATTTCATCCCATATTTGTCATGCAAATTGGATCTGTCGACAATCGCCCTGGGATTTAAAAAATGGAAAAATTGTTTCTGTTGTTATTATCAGATTAAAATATCGAACTATAAAACACCTATTTGGGGATACGCCAGAACGATAAATACCTGTATAAAGTTTCAACTTCCTCGCATGAGTTCCGTTGCCTTTCCTGCTATATTTTTCCCCAGACTCCAACGAGAATATGTCGCAAGAGCGTTGTAAGTATAAAAACAAATATTTTGACAATTTTTATTAGTTAAACCTTTGCACCTGCATCTTTGGAGTAAAAATATATTTAAAGTTTTAAACTTATTTTACAGACCTGTCGTTAGGTACATATTGTTTACAAAAATAGATACAACAGTTCCGT
Source organism: Limonius californicus (assembly GCA_014611495.1). Classification (NCBI taxonomy): domain Eukaryota; kingdom Metazoa; phylum Arthropoda; class Insecta; order Coleoptera; family Elateridae; genus Limonius; species Limonius californicus. The sequence goes on from JABXWE010015657.1 coordinate 16,881, forward strand.
AACACAATTAGCTTTGTACGGTGGTGTCACCTTAAGGTGCATTAAATTTAGCTGAAACCGGAGTTTTCTGTTGTCAACGTAGCTACTTTAATAAGCGACCTTTGCACTTACGGTTTGTTTAACTGGTAGACAGCATATCCATTCTTCAATATTCGACATTGTTGTCCTTAGCACAATTAGCTTTGCAAATGTTATATTAAGGGCTACTAAAATGCCTTAAAAATATAGCTGAAATAACAGCTTCCTATTGTCATCATACATTAATATGCCACCTTCCTATAAGCAGCTTTCTAATTAGAGGCAGCATATCCATGCATCCATATTCAACATTGTTTTTCCTAATACAACTGGCTTTGCCTTAAGAGGCTACTAACGTGCCTTAAAATTATAAAAAACAAAAGCTTCTTGTTGTCATCGTATCCTATCATCTATAACCAACATTGTTGTCCTTAATACAATTGGTTTTTCATGATGTTGCCTCGAGGGGCTACTAAAGTGCCCGACAATTAACTAAAATAAGAGTTTCCTATTGTCATCGCAGCTGCATGTAACCTGTCTACAGTGCCATAAAGTTAACTAAAATGAGATATTTCTATAGTCATCATCATAGCTACATTAATATGCGATTTTTTTACTTACAATTATTTAAAAAGTATTTTTCATATCCATCCAACCATATACAACATTATTCTCGCTAACAAAATTAGCTTTGTACGATGTTACATACCTTAAGGGGCTACTAAAGTGCCTTAAAATTATAAAAAATAAAGCTTCTTGTTGTCATCATAACGTTATTCATATGGGATCTACAAGCAGCTTTTAATTACTAGTCAAGATATCCTATCATCGATAACCAACATTGTTGTCCTTAACACAATTGGTTTTTCACGATGTTGCCTTGAGGGGATACTAAAGTGCCCGACCATTAACTAAAATAAAAGTTTCCTATAGTGATCGCTGCCGCATGTGACCTTCCTATAGTGCCTTAAAATTAACTAAAATGAGAAGTTTGTATAGTTATCATAGCTATATTAATATGTGGCTTATCTCTATATAAATTTTTTTAAATAAGAATTTTCATGTCTATTCATCCAATTTCAACATTGTTCTCGCTGACAAAATTGACTTGGTACGATGTTACTACAAAAGTGCTTTAAAATTAGCTAAAACCGAAGCTTCTTATCATCATAGTTTCATTAATATGCGACCTTACTACATTCAGATTAATTAGTACACAGGAGATCCATTCATCTATATCCAACATTGTACTCATAGCTAGATTAGTGTGATTCCTTATACATACGGTTTAATTAATAAGCAACATACCCAAGATTGAATATATATGAAAAAGTGGATCGGATCATTAATAAGCCAGAACCAACCATCCTACAGTTAGGATGTATTTGTCTTACTGTTTTGAAATAATCCTACCTTATTAGAAACTGCCATCCTTTAGGAGCATAATTCATACAACTTCAGTGTCAAGATTTATCAAATTTTCTTAAATTCAGAACAATGCCAAGAATCTGTACAGATTTTAATTGTTCCATATTAACAGGCAGCAATGAAGTTATCATCACTTAGCTAAGCTACTATTTGTCTAATATAAAGATTATATAATTATATAAACAATTATCCACAATTTGGGTAGCATAAACTATATTGTCTACAGAAAAGTCTGCATAAATATTGAATTCCTAGCCCGGTTTAGCATTCCCTTAATTAAATCTTGTTCACTTACTCTTTTGAAAGTGAGTTTTATAATTTCTACATGTGTAACTCTTAGTGTTAAAAACGTCTTCAATTGTAAACGAGGAATTACACAAGTTTCATGACACGCTCCTTGTCCTCGTTAAATGCCTCCAGAAAAAGGTTTCGCACCCAACGAAATTCATCACGATGAGGCAGGTCGGTAGGGAGATGATGCTTCCTTATATCAAGTGGTTCAGGGAGTTCACATCTTGTAGAACAACTTGTGAGCACGCAAAGTGTATTGGTCTACCACAAACTTTGTTTGCTTAACAGAAAGTTTCTGATATAAATTATTTGATCATGGCAGCCGGCTGACCATTGCATGTCATCAATTTCACGATGCTCAGTCTCGCATAAAAGCCTGCACGACTAATTTTTTCATGGTAACTTAGCCTTGTTTAAGCAGATCCAAAAATGTTCCTCGTCGTTTCGTTACCGTCGATAAAATATGGATTCTTTGTTTTGGTTAAGAGGTTAAATAGCAAGGTATGGCAAAGGTTGTAACATATAATTGGAAATATTATTACAGCCAACTTGTTGAACGATAAAGGAATTAATTGTAATTGAATTTTTCCTACGAGGAATGATAATTCCTGGGCAAATTTAGTCCACATTATTCGTTTTCGACAACATAATACTCCGGCCCAGAAAAGCTTAATTTCTAATACTGCAATTTGCAGTGCTGCATTTGAACTTATATGACACCAATCCTGCTCCCTGATCTACCGGTTAGTAAATTTAAAAACTCGAAAAATATGTTGCAAGAATTTTGGAATACTAAATCTAGGAGGGTAGTGGTAGCTCAGTTGGTAGTGCGCTCGCTTTCTGAATAAAACTCGATTCTGGCTTGGGTTCGAAACCTAAGCAGAACTATGCATATTTATAAAAATCTTGTCTGCAACCCACGACACACAATTTCCCAATTCGGTTTGCAACCATGGGATCTGCTAAAAACCTTCTCTGGAATTTCTGTCGTTCGGATTCGACGTTAAACTGTAGGTCGGTCGTGTTTCTACCTTAACGCTGAGGAGAAACACGTGGAAGGGAAGAGGCCGATGCCCAGCAGTGGGACGGAAAGGCTGTTGATGATGGTGATGAGTCTAGGAGCTTTCTTTGGTCAACAGGATGAGTTTATTAGAACGGATGTCACACTCACTGTCACAGCAAAGGTGAAAAATCTGTCTTTAGGTACGTACGTAGGAGAATAATATTGCATTCACGGAAGAGACAATAAATATTCTACAACCCACGTACGATCATTACCAAACAATAATTGCAGATTATCCTGCATAAAAGAATTTTTTTATTCTTATAAAATGTAAATTGTTAAACAACGAGGTAAATAATGGATAACACTATGATAACATTATATTATGCATAACACACCAGTATACGAGGTGTGACAATTTATATTTCGGAATAGACGCATATTGCAGCCCGTGACGTAATTGTATCAAAATAACGCTAGTATTAGTTTTTGAAAATGTTTGAACTAATATATTCACAAATTTCTAACTAATAGTGCTAGCTGCTAGTTAGTTTTTAGGAAGGTTACAGATACATGAATGTACCCTTTGGCGTAAAAATTATCGGTCGAAATATAAGTAGAGCAACGTATTAATATCAAATGTTGTGTTTAAATAGAAAAATACGCAACTGAAATGTTAGAACTGTGGAAAACTGCATATGGAGAAAATGCTATGAAAATGTCGAGTGTGTTTGAGTGGAACAAGAGATTCAACGATGGGCGAGAAGACATATGACTACCACGATGCTGATGTGTTTCTTCGATTACACGGAAATAGTTCACCAATAATGTATTGAAACTAGACAAACAATCAATGCTATTTAGGGCATGTCTTTCAATGTTCCGATAAAAGTCTCTAACAGTTGTCAGGCCGCATAAACTAATCCCTAGGATAAATCCGCCCGACAACGTTGCTGCGCCTTTCAATACGACTTATCCTGTTGGTTAGCTACCGGCCAAATTCTTCCTGATTAACTACCACTAGGCTAAAAGGATGTGTGGCAAGTTCCGTACAATGGTGTGCGGAAAAGATAGCAGTATTTGAAAAACAGTGAGTTAAACAACAACACCTATAGTTTGTTTATCGGGGCTGTGAAGGACGTCACTCAACGTCACTTGATTACCTTAATTGGTAGTAAAATTAACCTGAGCTTTAAACTGGCAATTTCATGTGTAACCCTTACAATCATTTTTTCTGTGGTAACTTTACTGACACCACTAATATAATCTGCGGTAATATAATATATTGAACTTACCTAAAATCGCAAAGTTGCACAAAGCAACTGCTCCGTGGGTGTTAGACAATGGTTTATGAAATATAAACAATTTCTTCTGCATAAGAAAAAAGTACTGTACTACTTGGTGTTATTTATTTGAATTTCTTCCAGTAGTGTTCGGGCAGTAGTTTTCTTCAATTTTAATCTTCGGGTAAATCATTGTTTCCGCTTTTCTAATTTGTAAAATTTTATCCATAAAATCTTCCAATATTAGGAGCTACAGCAGAAAAATAGCACTAAATTTATAAGCAGTTTATTTATATTTACATCCGCTTGATATATTGAAACGCCTAGAAACAAAAAAAAAAGAAATACTAACTAGAGCAATACAGTCAACTGAAATTCACTTTGCAAAGTCCAGGCATCAAGGACAGCGTTGGACCAGCTACAATCGAAGAAGGGATGGTAGATAAACCTAGGCGTCAACTGTTTTAAATTACCCTTCGCCCTTGAAGATAACAATGTAAAACAGGAACCTTCCTGGACTTCGAACTTACCTTGCTTCGGCAATTGTCCAATTTGATTCAAGAAAAGGGGTATAATACAACAATACACAATAAAACACGACAACATCAAGTTACCAAACTTTAATGTCCGTCCAACAATAATAATCACGCCGAACACAACCCAACATGAATTAACACAAATGTATATATAAGTTTATATATATATATATATATATATATATAATTTCTGGGTAATAGTACACGATGCGACGGATAATGTACTCCAAAATTAGATTAAAACAAAAGTAGGGAACACAAAATGCGAAATTACTTATGAATACTAAAGCATTACATCAGCTTTCAACCCGCAAATACAAATTGCGACCAAACCGCAAAATATTCAAAGTTTGCCGAGGCCTGGCGAATCAAATACCCAGATTAAAAATACCTAAATTATGGTATTAGGTACCGACGCACTCGTTCATCAAAATCAAAACTTTTCGCATTATTCCCCCTAATTGTTGAGTTCTAAATAAAAAAATATTTGTGTACACTGTCGACCATTTGCCAAACACAAATAAAATTTCGGTATATTACATATAAACCAAGAACACAAGTTATCTTTGATTGCAAATGAAATCACAGTAATTATAAAACTAAATTATCCAACCATCAATTTATAGATAAAGAATAATGTTGACGATGACCATTTCCTTGTTGAAATTACAATTTTCCAAATCTCCCTCGTACGATCAAAAATGTATGTAAGAATTAAACATAATTGGAACGGACACACCTCTAATGATTATCAACGCCGCTGATAGTTCGAACTGCGCTGTAAAAGCTGTATTCTGCATCCGGAAGGTAAACTCCAATCGCGTAGAAATGTCTACAGAGTCTCCTTTATTTTAATTGACGATATATAACTTCGGCCATATCGAATTCGCCTAAATACATATATTCAAATGACTTAGTAATAAAACAATAAGATTTGGATGTTTCAAGGCTTACCAAAAGATGTAAAACTGGTGAAAAAAACTTAAAGAGATTAACACAAAAATCGGGAATTCTTATCACTACTTTCGATATTTAAAATTCCTCAATTGCGGTCTTGAAAATTAAATAATCCAAGAACACGTGCGCTTTCTATGAGACCCCAAAAATAATGAATGCCACACGGAAATATCAAATAGATATTTCCTAAACCGGAAATATACGAATAGATGAAATTCAACCAAGACCAAAATTGAATTAACCAAAAGCATAAAGTAACTAATCCAAAATGCTATCTTGAAAATTAAATATAAAACAATTAGATGGAAGGAGTCGCACATTACAGTATTTCGTATCGCCTTGTACATACTCGTAGCTGCCTTTTCCTGGCGAAATATCGCTACCCGCTGCTGCTAGTGACCGATAACTTTAACCCTGTCAAACAAGTAAACTAACCTCTGATGTAGACTATCCTACAATAGAAAGATAAAAATACAGGAACAGAAGGATAAATTTGATTGTTAGCTTGTCTGGAACATTGAAATACCGGTCCTTAGAAGTGCTAATGGGATTACAAGATTTTGTTCGACGTAAAAGACCCGAATTGTAGCCTGATAACACCCCAAGTCACAGTGCGCGCACTGGATTTTCTGGTAAAAAGGCGATTGCCCAATTAGATCATCTTGTCTATTCACTTAGCTCGCGAGGATTTCTGGCCATTTCCAAAATTAAAAGTTGCGCCGAAGGACGAAAATCTTGTAATATAAGTTGACAGAATGTGTGTACAGTTCCACATGTACATTTTTTAAAGATGCATTCCGTGAATTCAATTGTCATACCTCGTATACTTGTACTATGTTGTACTATAATATTTGGTGCAGTATTTTAAAAAGGTTGTATTGTTTTATGTTTGGTAGAGGGGCATTAGTTCTCTTATTTATTTTTTGATGTACTGAGATTTTTATTTGTTTTTCTTAATTTTTCCACAAAATACGAATATAACATCATCTTACAAATGGTATACACCACTAAATTCCCAAAATTTAACATAGGTACTGTGTTGCATTAATTAGTTTAAGAAAACACGTCCGTCCCCTTATCGCTACAAACAGGAGTCAGCTTTGAGTTTAAGTGAACACCTTCACTTTAACTCTCATTTGCATACACTCTATTAGCATGACTTACACATCAAGAGAGCTTGGTATCGCTTGTAATAAAAGTAACAAATGACTGCTTTTATCGTTATGGCAGGTTTCAAATTATTTTTAAATATTAACGAGGAACAGCCCTGAAGGGCCTGGCAGTTTCGTGGGTTCCGTCTGACGTGTACTACACGTGTAAAACAAATCGAATAAAGGACGTCTAAGAAATGAAAACCTTACAAGCTTTATATAAATCTTTGAAGCAGTTTCATTGCTGTAAACGTTTGCAAAATCTTTAACATTGTTTGGGTTAATTTTCATAATTGCATTTGATAATTTTATATCTACCATTTCGATATTTTTTAATCATTTTAAAATCGATACTCCCATTTAAAACTGCCGTATGCGTGTTATTATAAATATTATATTATAAATCGTTCCCTTAGTTTAATAAGAAAATTTAGTAAATATATCAATACGGAAACGTGGAATGACTAGTGTAAACAAATAATCTGGTACTCTTGTTGTTATGGTAGCCGTTAATTTGTTATTAGAAATGGCAGGTACAACACCATCAGTTGCTCTTTGAATTAGCGGATTATTATTCAGTTTCTTGTCAATTAAGGCATTAAACTTGCAGAAATTTTACGCAAACTTGCATAATTTGGTGAAAGTACACTTAATGTTTGAGTGGGCTGTTCGGTTCGAAAATTGCCGCGAAAGCGTAAGCGATAATCCCGGAAAAAGAGGTTCCAAAGCAACAAAAGTTGCTCCTGCCGTTATTTAATGCGTTGATGATTTTATTAAGCGGAATCTGCGAATTACTATTTCGGAAATAGTGAAAACAACTAATTTAAGTACTGGGTCAGTAGAAGAAGTCATCCATAAACGCCTTAACTTTAAAAGTGTCAGTTCGGTTGGTGCCACATTAACTTTCTGAGGATCTGAAACTAACGCGCTTCCACATTTCATCTCAGCTACTTTACCTCTTCAAGGAAGAAGGACTGTAACATGTGATGAAACGTGAGTTCTTTACCATACACTTAAATACAAGGGCAAAGCATGCATGGGAAACATTCGGATTCGCCTCCACCGAAAAAATGCATATTTTGCCAACCGTTGGCAAGATTATGGCTCCGAATTTTTTTGACTACGAAGGTGTAATTTATGTCGTTTTGCTACTACCCGGTCAAACAATAAACAATAGATAGTAGTGTAATGTCCTTGACAAACATTGTCAAACAATTCGAAACAAAAATGAAGGGGATTGTTATCAAAAGTAGTAATCCTTCAAGACCATGCCAAACATCATACGGCAGAGATAACCAAGTATTTTTCGTATAAACTGAGCTGGAAAACTCTATCGCATCCTGCTTATAGTCCAGGCTTGGCTCCCTCGGGTTTTTATTCGTTTGGACCGCTTAAAAGTCATATTCGACGCAAAGGATTATAAGAAGAAGATGCACTTAAAAAATGTGTCCTAACGTGATTTCAACAGCAGGATTTTATGTTTTGATGCAGAGATAGAATAACTGTGTAGATGTTAATACCTCAAAATTCCGGTTTTGGTGTGAACCCCCCTTGTAGTCGTTATCTGTTTTTGTAATTCAACCAGAGTTAATGGAATTTGGAAATATTTAATACAGAACTTAGGAGATTCTTGCGGATGTCAAAGTGCTGCGGTTGATTAGTCCAAGATAACCTGAAACAGTGTGTCGTAAAATAGGCAACATTATCAGGAACAAGAGGAGCGGAAGATATCAACAATGGTAATAAAACTGCATTCCAATGTCTATAATAAATGTTGGCATTTTGCTTTCGTGTTTTATTACAATCAATAATATACTATAAATAATAATCGTGAATCTACATCAACCGCACCAAGTTCCGCGCAGTGACATAACTTCAAATCCACGAGTATGTGTATATTGAGGTTATGTGTTTACTTAACTGTGACGGCACACGGCACTACCCTTAATGCGTTCACATACCTAATCTACTTTACGTTATTTTTGAGTACAGATGTTACATGTTTCACATATTCCATAACCAACTATAAATATCTGATTCAAATATCAGGAGCTCACATAGATCTGAACTGTCATCAGATCATATTCCAATTATAGCAACATGTGAGAAGTAATCCAAGTATTCCAACACTTATTACAAAAAATACAGGAACAGTTCTCGTACATGTATAGAAGAATATAACCCGATAAACTAAATGATTCAACTCAGTATTTTACGACCTTAATACAAGAAGGGTCCTGGCATTCTAAACCCACCCTACCAAGAGAAGAAAAAAAACAGACGAAATCGCCCCCCATATACGCGAGTTAGAGAATGAAAAACGCAGAGCGTGAAGCAGATGGCAGAGATCAAGAAATAAGACCGACAAACTTACCTATGACAGATTACATCACAAATTCCATAATACCCTAGCAAATATAAGAAATGTTACCTTCGAACACTATATTACTTCCCTCTCTAAAGATTGCCACACAATCCGGAAAGCTGAAGCTACAAAGAAATTCAGGCGACCGTAAACATCAATACTACGACGGGTATTTTTTAAATACGGTCCGTTTTTTACTAAGAAGAAAAATACTGTAAACATCATTAAAATATATTTTTTCCTTATTTTACATACTTTTATCTCCTTTTCTACATCATTTCCATTTTTGTTCAAACATTTGTTATACCGCTCAACAAGTTTCTGAATTCCGACGTCAAAGAAATCTGCCGCCTGTGAACAAACCCAATCCATGACTGCAGTTATCATTTCTTCGTTGACTTCCAAAGAACTCCTTTAAGTACCGAAACAAGTGAAAATCACTAGGTGCAAGGCCTAGACTGTAAGGTGTATGATCCAGTTGTCCCATCCAAAAGACCTGATTAGACCTTGTGTTTGTGCAAAAACATGTGGCCTTCCATTGTCATGGAGCAACACCACACCGGAAGACAATAGGCCACACAGCTTGTTTTGTATGGCACGCCGGAGTTTTCTCAAGGTCACACAATACGCACCAAAATTGATTGTTGTGCCTCTCGGCATAAAATTCACTAACAAAATCCCTTTCCTCTCCCAAAAGACAGTTGCCATAATCTTCCGTGCTGAAATTGTCTGTTTGGCTTTCACTCTTATTGGCGATGATGTGTGTCGCCATTCCATTGACAACCAAGCCTCATCTCCTGTAACGATACGGTCCAACAATTCGCGCGTCATTCTCACTCTCATCACAAATAGATTTTATTTAAAAAATACCCCTCGTATCTATAAGGAAATCGTATAGAAGCTGTGCTAAAACTGACTCACAAATAGTCATTACATGCGCCGAACATCTGGAGCAAGTATTTGCACAACTCGAACCAAATGCACAATAACAGTGACATCAAAAATGTCCTTATTATACCATACCAAATGTCAGTACCCATCAAACCTTCCTCCCCTAGGTAAGTTGCTCAGGAAATTAATTATATAAATCAGCACAAAACACCCAGTTACGATCTTATTTCCGGGGAAGTAGCAATCGTTTATAATAACATACTCCGAATATCATATCACCCACTTGCATGGAAATTCGTTCGGGTCATAATCATTCCTAAACCTGGCACACCGGTTAACTAAGTAAGCTTGTAAATCAGTACTAAATAGAATCAGAAATGATCTAGACGTAGCAACTGTTATTCCTGATTACCAACTCTGATTTAGAGAGCAGCACTCGACAATACAACAAACACACAGGATAGTAAACAAAATCGCAATAAGCCTTGAAGAAAATACCCTGTGCACATCAGTATTCCTTGATATTACACAGGCCTTTGACAAAGTATATACTAAAAGTGTGTAATAGTCCGGTATGTCATATGGCAAAATTAAGAACATCTTTTCCAGCCGTTACTACGTAATGATAAAATCCTACACCTCTGAAAGATATTATCAAGATAAACAGAATACAGCATTCTCCAGCCGCTACCAAATAAAATCAGATATACCGCAGGGAAACGTAACGCCCTATATTAAATTTCATTTATACTGCAGATTTACTCATAAAAGACACCACTACAATCGTAACTTTTGCGGATGTCACGGCACTGCTGGCGACAAATAAAGATACTATTGTAGTATCTCAGCAACTACAACGTCTTTACACCTCCCCCAACATGAATTCATCAAATGTAGAATTAAAGTGAATCAGACCAAATCTACACAAGTCACATTCACTACAAACATGCAATTATGTTCACAAGTTACGAGTACCATCAACGGCAATCAAATACCAGTTCAAACTGAGGTGAAATGCCTTTACCAAAAACTGATATGGCAAAAGCATATCAAAACAAATAGACGGCAGTTAAACTTAAAACTAAAACCAATGTTCTAGCTCCTGGGCTGGAAATCACAGTTATCTTAGAAATGTTCTTTTACCTCACAAGACTTGTGTGTGTATAATGAAACCCATATGGACGTATGGGATGTACCTTTGCGGTTGAACAAAGTCCTCTAACACAAAAATCAACCAACGATTCCAATCGAAGTTTTGCGCTCCACGGTCGATGCACCCTGGTAGGTCTCCAACCTGACCCATTACCCATCACTGGGTGTATTCTCTCAAGTTTTTTTCTATATACCAAATTTACTTATTACTCCATATAATAGAGAGTAGATTGTAAGTACGCAATGTAAATTTAGAAAACAAAGCATAGATCTGTTTATATAAACCAACTAGTTAATCTTATTAAAACGTTTGCGTATGTATGCCATCTTTCATAGAACCGTTCTGATCGCCCATTCCATCAGCATAGCGCAAGTGTACTTTTTTGTTCTCAAAAATACAGCTGAAACTACATCTTAGACATATAAGTATGTATATCAAATTCTAACATGTCTCACTACAACTAGCAGATATAGTAATATTTTGCATTATTGCATATTTTTTTAACAGAACAAACCCACCCTAATGTTATCAGTTTCGAGTGTTTCATTTAACTACTTTTAAAATTATTAAAATTTCTGATATTGTGATATTTACTAATTATTCGAATTAGATGTCAATATAGTTAATACTGAAACCGATACTTCGTAGTTTATTCGAAATTATATTAAAAAATATCGTAGCTGTGTCGTGATGCATGTCGCATACCTTGCAAATCTACGTAACTGCTAACCATCTACTTACAGTAATGTCAGTAAAACATCTGTCTGAACTTAACTACTTATATTATATTATCTAACAGTTATTAACGTGTAGTTCAGTTACTACAATTGTTTGTTACTATGGAACACACAATATTTATTTCTAAGTACATGACATAGGGACCGCAGTGGTCGAGTGCGAGAACGCATTGACCACTCGAGGTCACAGTAAATGCAGTTGCTCCGTTGGGGCGATCGAATCCCGACTGGGGCGACCGCATTTGCTTAGTTAAGTTTAGGGTGTATGTTGCATGAATGTTTAGCATGTAAGGGACGCCCGCACCCCCCTGAAGTAATGCGAAAACGGTTCCGGGGAGGGGGGGGGAACGGTAGTATGAAT
>JABXWE010015658.1:0-21203 GCA_014611495.1 Limonius californicus
ACTGTGAATTTTGACAGTGAAAAATTATCGGGTACAGTGTCAAGCAAATCTTATTTCGCCGGCCAAAAGTTTCTCTGGTCGTTACGTAAATAAAATACGGTATAAGTATCTCACAATCTTGCACAAAATTCCTCTGTGTCTAAAGACTGTATCGTTCTGGGTTTCAGAAACTACTCCGGTTCGTCCAAGTATACAGGGTATTAAAAATTAAAATTTAACGGAGCGTGAAAGTTCCTCCGCACTCACGGCAAACTTTATACAGGGGGTTCAACTGGTAAAAGAAAAGATTACAACGTTTCTACGGCACCAATTAAACACTGATTCGAAACGTTATAATAATTTATTGGCAGAGCTTTTTATCGCCGTGGAAAAGTTCAAACACTCCCCCTTCCAGCGATATAAAGGTCTACAACACGGAAATCGGTCGGTCGGGTATAAACAATATTAAAATAGCCAAGCAGGTTGCACCGGAATAATTACCAACTTCACTGTGAAACAACTGTAATACGAATCCAAAAGATTCGTCGACCGGCCTGGTAAAACTTTCGCCGCTGCTGCCTGCGGTTGATGGCGACAGATATTCTCGTCGACGGAGTCTCGGACTGGAACTGTAACAATTTGTAAACGGTTAATGCAATACCGGCGGACACTGGGAAAATTAATTCACTCGCAGGTATGAATCGGATTTAATTAATCTGGACGGTATTCACTGGGTTAATTTTTCAGGATCGGAATATTTAACTGGGATCTTTTAAGAACAATTCTTAAAGGAAAAGCACGACTGGTATTTCTGACTTTTGAATAAATTCAAGAGCCAGGAAATAAGAGTCAAAAGTGATTTTAAAATGGGCTGCGCTGTTGTTTTATACTGGAAAGTCCGGGGTGGTCGGAGATACTCGCGCTCCCACTCCAACGGGAAAGGAACGTTTGCTTCTGGCGAATCCTCGGATGACGGTGCTACCAGATGTTTGTTGTTCCGCGCTCTTATCTTCCGAACGCAAAATGTGGAGTTTTGAGATTGCTAATTTACTCGCAATTTTAATTCACCCTTCACATTTTCACCCCGTTACAAGACAACTTGGAAACGGTAAAAATTAATCAGAAGAATTGGTGCCTTCTATGGATAAGATCTGCTGTCTGCAAGAAACGAGAATTCGAAGTTATTCCAGCCGCCGAACCGAGAGCACGTGCGAAGTTGTAGCTGTTTCTGGAATTCCCGACACCAGTTCTATTCAGGGAAGTGCACATTTATGTTTACTTCTGATAATTTCGAATTATTGTAAATAATCTTGTGTTTTGTTTGAACTTATTTATATCTTGGGATAATTAAGAACTACGTTGTCATTGTACAGAGTGTTACAACGATTTTACAATCAATGATTCTTTAGATTGTTAATTGTACAAGTATCCGAGTACATAATCACGATAGTTTCACTGTATATACAGCGTGCGTCAACTGAAGTGGTAGTATTGCGTTTTGTTCGGGTTTCACAGCGTTTATTTTAATTCTCTTCGAACTATACTGTATTCCGAGAGGCCTTTCGAGATTAGAGTGTAGGACGCGGGATTTGAGGGCGCTGGTTTCGGTTGGAAAACGCAGTATTTTTACTCTTCCTTGGTTCAGTTATTTTGGTCTGTATTGAGTGATCGCGTACTTGTGTACCGATACAGGTTACGCTTGTAATTATATTTATTATCGTTGCAAACTTGGGATATTTACCTACTACTTATTTATTTATTTTTGCTCATATTAAATATTGTTGCTGCAATTGTGTTTGTTATTTATTTTTACCTATCATCGTCTCTGTAGTATAGTATTAAGTAAGTATACACTGTGGGTACGGCTAACCTATCAACATCTGCGTTAATGGTAGCGGATTTTTTTTTAGTCGTTGGCGCCCGTTCTTTTCCAGGAAATTAACAACAAAGTTAATTAATAAATTTATTCGAGCAAAGTAGTGAACCGCCCATCTTCGATTGAGGTTCCGGGAGGCTATCATTAACAATTCTTTACTTACTTAATTGAACATTATCAGCAGGCGTCACACACCTTTTCAAACGACATTCGTTTTATTTATCAAAATTTAGTGCAATAAGTACATTAACACACCGTTTCATTTAACATTATCAAGTTCGATAAGTAACTTAACACGTTGAATTACTATTACAGCCCAACGCTCTGTTAACATTGTTAGTAATGTTTTTATTTACGAATTATTTATTGTGCGGAATGACGTCAATGTTTTTCTTATTTAAGGCGAGTTGTTTCACAAACAAATTCAGGTTGCAAATGGAATGAGCCGCGCCCCGATAGCCCCCTGTCAGATGATCGTGCTCTCTCACTCTAATGTCTCCGTCTTCGAAAGGTAGGTTGCATATATGACACGTAACAAAATCTTCAAAATTTTGAATTTCTTCCAAACTCAAAGCATTCATAGGTACAATGTGTTTTAAGTGTGCGTAATATACATTTTGTATATCCCGCTCCAAACTCTGCATAAACACCTCGACAACATTCTCACCGCGATAAATTTCGAATTTTGAAAGGCTGTCGTCGTACGAATATTTCATGTAATATGTGAATGTTTTCGATGGCCGGGGTTCTACGGTCGAGACCGGTTTCAGAATAGTTTCGAAATCTACATAAATAACAAAAGGTACTTTCATTTGTTCATTGTCAAATTTAAAAATATTCTGCGGAACCTGCTTGCTAAGCCGATCCGTCACCAAGCCTATCGACGGTAATTTTGTGTAAACGTGATTACAGTCAAACTGTTGATGCTGCTGCAATTGCTGTGCAGTGCGGAAGTAGTGGAGGCAGCCGTCACAAAAATGTTTAGCACCATCTCTGAACGTTATTTGTTGTGGAACTAATCGTGAAAAATTTTCTATATAACAGTAGTGACTATTACCCTCTTCATTAGTATAAAGCAATAGATTAATATGATGTACGCGATCCTTACTATTAGTGTAATACAGAGGTCCAACAATTTCATATTTCGTAACATTGTTTTGGAATACTTTTTCGAGACCGAACACGTTAATTGAAAGTTGTGGATTATATTTTTCAAATTTGGAAATATCGCGCAATCTTACAGGAACTTCCATATCGTTAAAAACTAAAAATTGCCTGCAATCCGAATAAGAACTGATTCATTCGGGCCGACGATACTTGCCATTATAGCCCATCCGAAGCAGTACTCATCTTGGTTTTGCACATTCACAACGGCCATCTTGCGCTGAATCTCTTTCGGTAGCGGGATGTAGGAGGACGCTCGAAGCGGGTTGTATTTGTTGATATTTACATCCAAATGTAGTAGATGCTTCAGCGCCCAACCTAAACGGAAACAAACAAACAAAATTATACTTATGTCGAACGGGGTCGGTGTTAACTTTACACACCTGACTTCCGCTCCTGGAATTCCGACACCTTCCCGTCCAGTATTCCAGTAAAATCACCATATACTTGGTTTACGTCGTTTCCCAAAGTAACAATTTCATTCCTGGTGTTAAACGTTTTTACATCTGACAATCCTTTAGCTTCCAAAATAAAGTAGCCAGCCAGTACCAAATTGCATTTAACACTCTTAAACTTTGACAATTGACATTCAATCAGAGGTGAAACTTTGTTTTTAAGTTCCTTCATATACTCGACAACATTTATATGATGATTTTCTGACGTTACTCTGTAACTCGCAATACGACACTGGAAGGCGGACTGTAGAGCCTCCACCCCCTCTCCCGCGGCGACGGTGATGCACCTAGCAGTGTGACGATCGCTCCTCACATGTCCCACATAGGCAGTTCGCGGGACGTTTTCGTCACACACACCGCAGTATCGGGTTGGGGGTGTAGCTACTTCTGCAAACACAAACAACTCTTAAGAAATGATCTTTTAGCAAACAATCAAGTTAACCCTACCGTTGGCGGTATTGCGTTTTGATTTTTTAGCAGCAGATGGTCCTCCACCAGCATCGTCAATTACTGCATTCGCACGATTATCTGAAAACGAAAGAGTAACATATCTTTGTTTACCTATTACACGACAAAAGTAACTTACTTGGTTGGAGGCACGTTTGTAGTCGATGGCGATACAAGGTATCTGATCTGCTAAAGTGGCGACCACATTTATCGCATCTAAACATGTTCAAAAACAGACAGTTACGTTCGCTTGTCTACAGTATTGTGCTCTTAGTTACTACAGCCGAGCGTATTTAAACGATACTTTGCCGAACTCGGCTATGGCATCCAGTTGACACGACGAGGACGTGAGCACCTGTCAACCTGGATGGGATGGGGTTTAGGTTTATTACTTGGGATAACAATTGTTAGTACATTCATCTACACCAAACTAAAACCAGCAACTATCTCCTTCCGCAATCTCGCGATATGTTGGAGTTCAGCCACAAGCCGAACGCTTCGCTCGACGAGACTCTTGCGTTCTCTCTCGTAATCGGCCAAACGGTCGAGGGGTTCACTATGCCCCTCGCCAATTTGATCCCTTGCTTGTCGGACTAAAGCTCCAACGCTGTCTATCCGCCCCTCCCATTCACGCCGCGGTAGTCATTCTTGAGTTTCTTGAACTCCGAATCCAGCTCTTTAAATCGAGTTGCGGCGGCATAGATCTGGTTAACTCCTTTACTTACACCCACCACATTATGTTGGCTAGGGGGAGCTAATTCCTCAGAATCATCCGCGTTGGCTGGTAATTCTGTAGGATTAGCATGTCTGGGTGGTGCTTTGAAGGTTAGTAGACTTGGAGAGCTGGGTGGTAATACATACGCATCGTCCTGCCGTGCAGGATGGTGCACAGCATCGCCGCCCCCACCAGTCTTTAAACCACATACACTCGCTCATTCGCGCTCCACTTTCGCAACCTCTTCCCGCAACATTCGGAGGGCGGCTGAACCCATTCCCTTCGCTACAGTTGTACTACTAGATGGCATAGCAACGGCTGACTCTGTAACTGCGGGAGAGGCCTGCATAACAGTTACAGGTTGCCCAGTTGCTACACCATCTACAACCATTCTTGTCGTGAACGCTTTTGATGCCGTATTAAGCGCACCGTCAATACTTGTCGGAGTATTGAGGTCCTGCGACCCACATACTGTACGCAACCCAGCTGCAAGCTCTGAAAGCACCTTATCATCACGCTCCCTTACTGCTTCTCTAGGCTCCCAATTACTTTCAAATTCATAATCCAAATCAAGCAGTTCTTGCGACTTTATAGGTATCGCCTTTTGGGGATCGCAAATTTCGGTTTTTAACAACTCGCCTAATTTATTAGTCGATACCTTGCCAACAAATTCAATTCACATCAAAGGCGGGAGCGTCAGCCTGATTGCTACATGCAGCAGTCTGAAGGGGGGCAGCCTCAGTTTTGTTACTTGCAAGAACTTTACCTTTCAATTTAGCATTTTACGAATTTTGCTTTAATAGTAGTAAATGTTGTCGCAAAATGCAACCACTTGCAGATCCCTGACTACTGTTTCCGGCCTCCACATCTGAAATGGTTTCATATTCAGGGAGCTGAAGGCGGCTGGGTTTCACGACAACATTTTGCACAATGTTTACTCTACTGCTACTAGCAAGCGGTTTTACTTTTGATACACTTACCTGAGCGGAGGTTGCGCTGGGGCATGGACAGAGCTTGGCTGTATTGCGTTACGACGCACTTATTGACAGCTTCCTGCGTTTCGTAGCAGAAGCACTTAACACAACACCTTGGCACACACCACACAAAACACCACTTCGAGAACCAACCATCGCGCTTGAGATCTACGGTTGAATGAAGTTGCCAGACGGTCAGGAATTTTATTGTACTAGACACGTTGGCCTTGAATGTTAACCCCACTCGCGAACTCAACACGTTGACCTCGAAAATCCATCCCACATTACAATTTTCAAGGACATCTATCCCACATTATTGCTGGATATGTATATAATTTTCAAGGTTCTCCCTTTTCAAGGTCGCTCTGCCACCAGTTTTCGTGGTCTATTAGTAGCGCGCGTCTTTTTTTATTTTTTATTTTTATTTTTTTTGTTTTTTTTAAACCCATAAGGCCACGACCCTGAATTCAAGGTTTAGGTTACCAGTTGTTCTTCCTAACCAGATTTTTCTAAGTGGTCGCAACGCCCAACCCTCCTCCTATACATTTTTAAGGTCGCCCACTACCACTGATGGTGGCTCTTTTATATTTACCGACCAGTCTGCAGTCATCATTACGACAAAATGCTGTTCCAAGTGTAGTTTGGGGATGTGGCGGCGCGACCGATGTGGGATACCTTCTGGTGGGTGCAGCGCACACCGGCCAACATACGGCAGTTTGTGGCGGCCCTATTCCGTAGTTTTAACTAAGCTTGGAGCGCTGCTTTGTAATTGCATATATTTGTTGTAGCTTTCATTTTTTATATTTGTTCCCGCTTTGCTTTTTTATAGTTCACATTTTTTCATTTACCGCTTGCTTACTTGTATAATTTGTATATATTATAGTATAACTCTTTATAAATAAAACACTTTTATAACAAATAACTATTTTATTGAACTTCACCACAATTTCGTTCAGGTATTAGCTGTACCTCTCTTACAACTACTGATACAGATTAAAGTCGATACCCTCAACTCCAAGTTTTTCTAACTTCTTTACTACTAACAAATCTTCGATAACACCTCCATTACACTGCTCAAAGTAAGTATTATAAGCAGTAGCACCGTCTAGCATACAATCATCGATAGTGGCTTCATAGAATTGTGTATTATCAAATTTCGTATAAGGTAGGTAACAGTTTTTCAAAAAGCAATAACTGTCGTCCACAACTGCACACGTCATGTTCAAAAACATTCTATCATCACACACCCCGCAACCATTACCTTCTACACAGTCTTTGGAGTGTCCAACATCGCTGAAGGATATATAACCCCTCTTAAGCCACTTTTCCTGAAACTTATTTGACACATAGTATTCTTTGTGATCGTTACTTCGCACCAATAAGCGATAAAATCTTCATAACTCCAATCAGGTCTAACATTGCCTGCTTCCATCAATTGTTTAGGCGTTCGATTTTTTTCAACTGTTCTTAGTAATTCTAAGAACACTTTTTTATTCTCCATGTTTAAGGCTGATCTAACCCAAGTGCAGATTTCAAATCTGCCCCTTTCTTTTGGTTATAACGCAACCAACGTTACAGATTACTACTATTATTAATATTTCAGGGGTTCAACTGTCTACCTGTTTTCGTACCCTTATTTTGTGTCTTCAAAGAACCATAAATCAACGTGGGCAATAAACATATAGTAAACGTGCCTTGTGGTAGATATAATAATGTTTTCAATGTTGAAAATACTTAACCACAATAATGCAAAAATTACCAAGAAATGTAATTTAGAAATGCCACTTAAAAAACTTATTATTAATCATATTCAATGTATATTTTGAATTTTGAGGTGTTGGTAAAAGTTTATATAGCACACGTGACTCGTTAGAATTTATCCACTTAATATGATTATGTAATATATTCACCTCTCGAAAGTTCCTTTTCCTCCCGGAGTTGAGAGGAGCAGATGCACTTTCTTCCCTAGGTGAACAAATAGCTATTACATAATTTTTTATTGGTACTTTTTTTTTAGGAACCTAGTACCTACGTTGTTTTCATTGAAGTTTTTGTTTCTTATTAAATTTTGTCATTAATTTGCAAATTACTGAAATTTGTACAAGAAAGATTTTGTTAGTGTAACTATTAGAGTACTGTTAATACTGGATTTTTCATTACTTGTTAGTCGGCTGTGTCGCCTGTCATCTCGTTTCCGTGTGCTGTTTATTTCCTGTGCTTTTTTCTTTGTTAAAAATCTGTCTTTTTCAAGACAAACTTATACAATAGGCGTTACGCATCTAGGTAATTATAAATCATACGTTAAAAAATTATACTTGTATGTGATTTTTTTAAATTTTTGTTATCAACGCCCGCAGTTTACTAATTATTTGGAATTACAGACAAGAGACAAGACAAGTTTTCGTTGAAAGGTGTGAAGGTGCTGCTTTGTCTTTCAACAGCAATAGTGGTTCCTACCATGACAAATTGCAAAAGAAAATGTTGAGCAATGGACCACGCTTCTACACACAAAAGCTTTGCAAAAAATATCAAATTTAAGAAAAAAGCAACGCTTGCGAAAATACAAATGCTCGCAAAAATCTGTTGGTCCCGATGCTGACTATGGTCTATGTGTGGAAGAAGTGCCTGATATGACTGAAAGTCAATTTAATGCTAAAAAATAAATATTTTTAATAAAATTATCTTTCCATGTAGAGGAAATTGAAAAAAATACCAAAAATCAAGCTTTGTCGGACTTGTGGTTTCGAGAAAGAAAATTGAGGCTGACAGCTTCAAACTTTGGAAAAATATGCAACATGCAAAAAAACTTCTTCCATAAAAGCTTGTGGAGTCCTTATTGTACAGGCCACTTAAAGGTAATGTTTGCACAAAATATGCGCAGGACAATGAAGATATAGCAGCGAAAAGATTCGAACATGAAACCAACCTCTAGACAAAAAAGAGCGGTTTAAAGATTTGGCACAAAAAACCTTTCTTAGCAGCTAGTCCTGACAGGCTGTTAGAGGATAATTCGGCTGTTGTCGAAATAAAATGTTCCTACTCTAGTACACATTTGTCACCAGAAGAGGCAGTAAAAGAAAAAGAAATTACTTGGTGCTCACTAATAGACAGTACATTACAATTAAAAGAAAATCACGCATACGTACCAATTACAGGGTCAAATGCTAATTTCTAATGTAAGCAAAGCTTACTTTGTGATTCATGCAGAGAAAGGTATACATATACAACTAAATCAAAAAAATAATGCGTTATGTCTGAAGATGGTCTAGAAACTACAAAAGTTTTACTTTGTTGCTGTTCTCCCAGAATTATTAGATTCTAGAAGATCAAGGGATTTACCTCTTCGAGATGTTTATTTAAAAGAATAAATGTTTTTTTTATATTTGCATTGTTGTTTCTAAGACCATTTGTAGTATTATATTAATTTTGAATATAGAATTTTTTGTAAAAGAAAGATAAACATTTTTTCCCTCTACTAAACTAAATTCGAAAACATAAATTTGTTGACATTTCAAAGCCAACTAAAACAGACTTTTAAAAAATACTATAGACGAACGAAAATAGTGATACCAAAAAATTCGATAAAAAAAAAGAATAACGTAAATAGTTTTAATAACAGAAATAGGTACATATGTATTCCAAATCAATTAAAACTTTCTATTTTTTCATTTTCTCGTAAAATCAAAAATAAGTTTTTGTTCCTCTTGTAAACTGTATTCGGAAACATACGGTATATACATGTTTTTTAAAATACATAACAATTGCATAGATATTGCCATGAGTAAGACTAATTATAATTTTGTTCTATTTGTTAGTTTGCAACTTTTTGAATTCAAAGACACTTTTGGTTTTTCAATACATAAAATGTTCCATTATGGCCGGGTAATAAAACGATTATCTACCCATTACCGTAATAAAGTTGGGTTGACATCGACGGCATGCCACTGAAAGTTTCTATACCTGACAAACCACAACTGTGTACTGTGGGCAACCTTTTAGGATATGCGCCTCTTGCGGCCAAGTTGGAGAACTAAATGTGCAAAATATACAAAAATAACATGTGATTATTTAAACAACACAACATTTTTTTAAACTGGTTATTATTGATTTATATCAAGTACATCATTTTACACATGTCTGCTCATTTTCTTTTCTAAAAGTATCGCAGGCATGAAGATACATCGTCCTCTACGTTTTTGCTTTTATTTAAATAAATAATTTTTTCTTCGTCTTGTTTTAGATTCAGCGGGCTATGGAATAGTATTATTAATGTTAATCCAAAAAATCAAAGGGCTATCTTTAGATCTAGATACCAAATAATGCAAAAACAATAAAAATAAAGCGATTACGGCCTACTTCTTATGTGATGCATTTTTTTTAAATAGTCGGACATATTCAGCGGGGTAGATATTAAAAATACGCGTAATTTGATGTATGATACATATAATAAAAAAAATGAATTACACCCAAAAAATGAAAAAATAACCAATTTTGGCCGGGAGGATCAGCCTTAAGCAACGGATGTTAAATCGTTTTGCAGGATTACCAGTTAACAGCTGCAAGTGATACCACTCGGGAACTGTTGAGACCATGTTTTTTCTGCGTCACTGTCTTCACACTACTAATCGACTATACACTATCACCATTTTAGGTTTCCTCCCACCTCTTCACCGATCTGTCAATACCCTACGCATACGCTTTTCAGTTTACTTCGCGCAGTCATATCGGCGACATGTTGTTCTTATATTGCGTATATAAGGCGTTTGATACAGTAAACCACGAACTACTACTGTCAGCCCTAAACAACATAGAAATTCGAGGGACTGCTAACAAGCTCTTCAAATCTTACCTACAAAGCAGAGAACAGTACGTAAAGATAGACAATGTTATTAGTGAGAAGGCAATAGTAGAATGCGGAGTACCACAAGGAACCGTCTTGGGAACCATATTATTTACAATATACATAAATGATTTATTTGAATTGCCTTCGAAAGGAAAAGTCCTCGCCTTCGCTGACGACACCGCCATTTTCTATAAAGAAAACACTTGGGAAGACCTAAAACATGAGGCTGAAATGGACATGTTGTTAATAAAAAAATGGTTTGACTGGAAATTATTAACAGTTAATTATAAAAAGACCAAATTTATCTCTTTCACCTGCCACAATTACAATCGCCCTCCTTTCAATATCCATCAAAGATGAGCAGGGACGCCAGATAAACGTTGAACAGCTCAACCAAATTAAGTACCTAGGGGTTCACATCCTATCTTCATCTGAGATGGGAAACCCATATACTTAACCTGGCTAAAAAGCTTCGATGTCTACTGTTTAAATTCAAAATACTAAAACAAGTCCTGGATCTGAAAACCTTAAAAACAGTTTACTTCGCACTCGTAGACTCCTTGCTACAATATGGTATAACAGCATGGGGTACAGCTCCTAAAAACTATTTAAAAATCATTGAATCCTTGCAAAAGAGATTTGTAAAAATTATATTCAACAAACCATTTTTGTACCCAACAAAACAACTATACCAGGACAATCACCATCAAATTGATTGAAAATATAAATAAGGTATTTGCGAATATACATAAAAGACGTTGTTTTTTGCTAGCTACAAGGTTTTGTTTTTGAGAAATAGTTATTTCTGCAAAAAGTGCATGCAGTAGTACTTTTTTTCATAAATGGGAAGTTTGACGCGCGAGCCATAGGCGAACGCGGCAATCCATGAGTGAAAAAAAGACACTTTATGCATGAGTTTCATACAATATTTTTTCTACGACTGGCAGCAATTAGAAAAAGAATAAATATAAATAAATAAATTTTAGAGATAACTTACAAATTTTGTTTTCAAGCTTTTTACTTTTTTTCACTATTACCATAACCAAGCGTTTTGCGCACAGAAAATAGTGAAATATGGTACAGTTTTTTAACAGTAGCAGAAAAACGTTTTTTTTTTGTCTACGGACCGCAGACTCTAATAATTATAATGACTATGGTGGTCCATGTTCATATATGAGTTTGACTCCACTGGACTAAAGGGTTCATAACTAAATATTAATATAATAATTTTTTTATAGTTTACCAGAGGTAGACCTTCCAGAATTATGTATAGAAGTAGAAAATTGTGCATCACCAATTTTACCATCTTTACGTGGAAACCGTGTTGTAGATATTAATTACTTGATCGAACAAGTGCGCAAGATTGGTGTTCACGATTGCTCTTGCACACAAGGAAAAATGTTATTCCATACAGAATGTAGAGTTGGTTTAATATCCCATCTGACGTACCAATGTGGCGGTTGTGAACAAAAAATGGTTGTGAAAACACAAAATTGTAATTATGATTTAAATAATTCGCTTGTTTGTTTACCGGCCATCTTTGTGACTTGTTTTCACTTTACTTACGGCAACTTTTAATTATTCGCGGGACCTGGGCCCATAACCTATTAAACTTGGCACGCAGCTAAATAATTAAATATATTGAAGTAAATAAGTGGATACAAAGATGGTACACACAGTTTAAACGGCTTAAATCAACAACTACTCAAGCGTACACTAGCACAACTTGCGAACTACTACGATAACCAGGTCAAGTAAAAGGCATGCGCAAGAATACACAGTTCGAGTACAAAATACATAATACTGCCCGCCTCGTCTTCTCATTTCCCGCAGCCCTCCTAGGATACACTACACTGAGTATAACGTATTAAAATTTATGAAGGTAATTCACATCCGATACCACGACTATAAGAGACTCTCAGGGTAATATGCTGTATCAAAGACTTGAAACACACTATGTAACTGTTTAATTTAGATAAAGTAATAAATGTTCAATAATTACTATAAATGAAGTCTGAATTAATAATCCATTACACAGATGCTCCCTGGTTTTACAAATTTCAAAATTACTAATTAAAGAAATAATAAACACAACTGAATCTTCTTGATTATAGTTAAAACTTTAGTTAAATGTATCATCAATCTTGTTCGACGCTACAAAAACACATCACTAACCTCTTTCTTCACTGGATCTTGCCAATCAGGCCCAAAACACTCCTACCAGCTGTTCAAAACTTTATTAACCTCCTCCTCGTCTCCAACTGGAACTCTTTCCAATATTTTCTTCTTACCCAAACTTTCAGACTTCTAATTTTACTTTCGCACCTACTAACTTCTCCTGGATATAAATTGTAGTTTAACTTCCACAAGAAATTATTCTCGCTTAAGAACCAATTCAAAAAAATATACCCACTGTTCATAAGAAACTTTATTCTCCAGCTTACAAAAATCTTTTATAATCTTCTATGTAGAAAAACTCATTGAACAGCTATCTTATTCAAAGACTTTATACCATTTCCATTAAAACACCCCTCTATATTTTTCTCCATTTCTCGTAACTTATTAAATGATAATTTTAACTTTTTAGCACGAGATAGCTAAGTAAATGCACACCTCTTTCTTTTTTTTTTAATTTTTATTGTAACTAATAAATAATATTTTTTCATTTTTTCCTACCAATAAGGACACACTAAACAAAAAGAAAGTTTATAAATTAGCAATTCAAAGAATATATTCTAAAGACCAGTCTGAAAATGTTAAATATATTTCAATTCCTTTTTTGGTGATACATCGCAGAAAATTGCTAAAATTATAATAAATACAAGTACATTTAAAGTAAGTTATAAAACAACAAAAAACACTTTCAACACCTTATTCAACGCAAAAGACAAAACTAACGATTTCAGGTATATACCTACAAATTAATCTGTTCACATTGTAATTATGTATACATAGGTAAAACAATTAGAAATTTTGAGACCAGATACAAAGAACACATACGCTCATACAAATATAAACACCCAGAAAAATCCAACTTCGCTAAACACTTATTAGAACACAATCATGCATCGACATCAAACAATATAATAACATTTTTACACTTCTGTGATGATAAACTAAGTTGAATATACTCGAAGCCTGTCAAATTCACAAACACACCTTTAATGAGTGAGCAAATTGAACTCATAAATTCCCCACTGTTGGAAGTTTTGGAATAGAAGACCTGAGCCAAGCCTGAAACCAAGATCCAGTGTACTGTTACCCTAGCTACTACAAATGTTTACTACATTAAATGCTTTTGATTTTGACATATTGTATGTCGAAATACCTATAAAGCTAAAATAAAAATAAATACTTCTTGAAATTGCCTATTATTATTATTAAAATATAAGAATGAATTTCAACGAAGTAAGGCAGCAAACAATTAATAAAATTTTGTAATTTCTTTCAACTTTTTTTGGATCCTTTTTAAATTATGTATGGCTTAGCAATGAGCCAAAATTATCAAACATTGGCGAGGTGGACCGCGTTACTTGCATTGCGACTAACATTTTACCTGCGTTGTTGGAAGATGACATTTTGGTACTTACATAATGGCTCTGCTGCTTCTTAAAGTTCGATTACGTAACGTTACTTAGACTTGTTCATTTTTGTGAGCCATTGGCCGTCGCAGATTCGAATCTAAAGTAGCTGAGCTGAATTCGTAAATAAAACACCAGAAAAGTTCAATACATTTATTAAAGAAAATACAAACTGCAGTCAATTGGTTTAACTTAACCGGGAATCTTGCAGGAAGTGTTTTTTTTCTATGTTGTTTGGTAGTTGGATCACACCGAGGCTGGGTTGTCCAGAATGGTTCTCCAATTTTCCCCACTTTCACAAGGACTACAGTGGTCCCTACAATGGTGGTCATATTTTCTTTAGATACTTAAACTGTAAATACCTTACACCTGGTTAGAGGTAAGGTTGGCTGCGATGTAGACATTTGCTTCTGGATGTAAAGTCATTTTGTAAGGTCCTCATAAAGCAAACATTGTTTAGGGGAAATTCGTTGTTCAGTAGTAGTCTCCGGATTGCTTTTCAGCAAGACCAGATCGCCTAGTTCAAATATAATTTGTTTACAATTTTATTAAGATGCATTTTTCTTACTTGACCTGAGTCTACAAACTACAGTGTAAGATTTAGACAAATAAGTTTTACATTCAAACGGTTTCTTTCTCTCCTGTATGAGTACTGATATGTCTTTCCAAATTACCCTTCAATGCACTTTTATAGTTACATATATTAAACTTAAACGGTTTCTCTCCTGTGTGAGTGCGCATATGCTTTTGCAAGTTACTCTTCTGTGAACTTTCAAAGTCACATATATTGCATTTAAACGGTTTCTCTCCTGTATGAGTGCGCATATGACTTCGCAAGTTATGCTTATTTGAACTTTTATAGTTACATATATTACACTTAAACGGTTTTTCTCCTGTATGAGTGCGCATATGACTTCGCAAGTTATTCTTCTGTGAACTTTCAAAGTCACATATTTTGCACTTGAAGGGTTTTTCTCCTGTATGAGTGCGCATATGACTTTGCAAGCTATTCTTATGTGCACTTTCAAAGTCACATATTTTGCACTTGACGGGTTTTTCTCCTGTATGAGTGCGCATATGACTTCGCAAGTTATGCTTATCTGCACTTTTATAGTTACATATATTACACTTAAACGGTTTCTCTCCTGTGTGAGTGCGCATATGACGTGGCAAGTTATTCTTCTGTGAACTTTCAAAGTCACATATATTGCATTTAAACGGTTTCTCTCCTGTGTGAGTGCGCATATGACGTCGCAAGTGACTCTTCTGTGAACTTTTATAGTTACATATATTACACTTAAACGGTTTTTCTCCTGTATGAGTGCGCATATGACTTCGCAAGCTATTCTTCTGTGAACTTTCAAAGTCACATATTTTGCACTTGAAGGGTTTTTCTCCTGTATGAGTGCGCATATGACTTTGCAAGCTATTCTTATGTGCACTTTCAAAGTCACATATTTTGCACTTGTAGGGTTTTTCTCCTGTATGAGTGCGCATATGACTTCGCAAGTTATGCTTATCTGCACTTTTATAGTTACATGTATTACACTTAAACGGTTTCTCTCCTGTGTGAGTGCGCATATGACTTCGTAAGTGACTTTTCCATGCACTTCCATAGTCACATACATTGCATTTATATAACTTTTCCCTAGTATGAGTTTTAATACTATGCTGTACAATGCACTTCAATGGAGGCTCTATTATTACTTGATCTTCATCGATACAACAGGTTTCAGTTTTTATATCTAATTCTTCATGTAATGATTCCAGTTTAATCGACCAATCATTGTCGTATTTAAAATCACGCTTTAAATCGGAAGCTTCTGAAGGCAATTCCGATGTTTGAATGTCTTCCTGATTTACTGTAACATATGTACACCTTTATATGTGAGTTACTAAATATTAGATATGTAACTAAATTAGCACAAGGATATTTTAAATAGACGCCCAAATTTTTTAGGTTTCAAATAAATATCAATTACGAAATATTTAAGTTCAACGTCATATCATTAAACTACTAATATTTGGTCAATTTTAAAGGTAATTTTCAAATTACCATGGTCGCCACAAATTGCTTTGGCACAAATTGTAAAAATACCGAAACTTTTTACCGGGCTGAAGTTACATACGTATTTGGATACGTGTCCGACAGATGTATTTTTAAATTTTCTCAATTATCGTTTTTAAACCTTTCTGAGGTGTTTTAAGGCCAGTGCAGTCAAGAGTATACAATTATAAAGTGGTTAAGTGCGTCCGCCATCATCGATGGCCTCTATATGCCTCCAGGTGATGAAATAAATATTGCTAAAGGCAAAAACAAATTACTTACTCCATTGTAGAAAATTAACAGGCCATTGGCCTATAATCAGAAGAAGAAGAAGAAAAACAAATTAAGAAACATGTCCGTTTGATTGAAGCCACAAAATTAATTATTTCCTATTTAGCCATTCAAAGGCACGGAATCGTTCTCTCTTAATGCAGTAAATTTCGAAATTTCTGGTGTATTACTGCGATTAGTCACTGAAACCATTTAACCCAAACGAATTTAGAAAATATCTGCAAATTGAGGTTTCGAAGCAATCGTCATATGTTGCAGATAAATGTCTTTCATGTGGTATGGGAGCCGATGATGGAGAAGTAACATACAAGTGGGTGGAATGTCCTAGCTACTACCAATGGATTCACATAAACAAGGGCCTAGATCGCGATATTCAGTTCAGTAGCATAAAAAAAAGATTCATTTATATTAAACTGTTTGTTGCGTGAAAACCAAAAGTATACGGGCTTTAGGCGAATTGTAGAAATAATACAAGGGTCTGTAAATATCGTGATTACTATTGCCAGGTGCAAGCCTTTTAAGTTTCCATTTATTTCTTAGTATCGGAAATCGCTGTACGAAAATAAACATAGGTAGCATCGTATCGGGTTTATATAGGTTGGAGTAGAACAGAATATTTTCAAAATTAAATGGTTATTGAAATCTAGAGCACACACACATACACTTATCCCATTGCCACAGTAGTTACTCACGCCTCTCACTTCTTCTACTTTTAATATTTGTCCCATAGTTTAGTCTTTAAGGCTATTCATGTCTTTTGGTAGATCTCCTTTCCTACAGGTTCATATCTGAACTATTCAATTACTTATACTTTACTTTAATCTTTGAAGTGCAGTTAACAAGCATTGGCAATCCGTCCCTTACTTTACGTGGGTGACAGTAACATTAAAATTGATTTCTTCTACATTGTTGTAAAGTTACGCTGCACATGACTTACATAGAAACCACAGGGCTCCTGGGCAGTGGTTTAGTTAGATGACTACCCCCACAGCTACGAAGAAGGCACCTCATGTTTCCTTTTGAAATGTACGATTTACCGCGTTCTTAAAGATACACTGGAGGGAGACTTTCGACACTTTTAGAACAAAGGGCTTGATATAAGTTATTAAGGAAGGTCTTCTCTAGAGGGTGGATGGCTAGAGAGGAAAACCGTATGGCTCGATAAAATATGTTTAAATTTTTTTGTGCTTTTTGCTAGTATTTATTTTGTCATTTGGAGGCGTAGCCAAGCCGTCAGTGATGGTGGATGTACCTAATCACTTTATAATTGCTTAATTTTTGCTCTACTGGCCTTAAAGGACGTCAGAAAGGCTTAAAAAGATAATTTAAGAAAATGTTAATATACTTATGTCTCAAAGTGTGCATCTGTCAGGTATGTATCCCAGCACGTGTGTACATATGTAACTTCAGCTTGGTAACTACCTTATAATTGCTTTTTGAAGGAAAACCTTGTTATATTATTATTTACTTGCTCGTGTTTAATTGTAGGTATATAATACAAATTTACCCTTCGTTTCCAACTCACTCCGAGATAATTCTTGGTTAATTTTGGTTTGAGGCCAGATATCGGATGTGGAATTGGTAGGATTTGATAGCGAAGTAACATCGGGTTTGACATTTTCATGCATATCAGATAAGGTATCCATGTTGATATGCTCAGGTTTTCCTGTAGTAAACAATTGTTCTTTAATATTTGCTGCCTTATATTCCTTTAAAGCAGTAAACAATTCTAAGGTGTGAAAATGTATATCTTTAATGTTAATATGCGATATCACTCACCTTTATTGCAGAAAAGAGTAATAGTAAAAAAGGTTATTATTGTTAGGCAACTACTTTTTTAACAACACTTGGTTATTTAGAACAATTCTGAGGTCCATCGAAATGTACTTTCAGGTTAGGTAATTTTGGATAATCATTTGAACTACTTTCGATCCTTATTATACAATCTGAATCAAAAATTAGTGTCCCAAATACTGATGCTAAGGGGGTTGCTATTGATTATTCGCCTTCTCAAACGAAAGAGTCGCCCCTAAGCAGCAACTTTGAGAACGAACCGAGTACGCAAAACCAAATACTTTAATATACAGGGTGTCCCAAAACTCCTGGGACATAGAGCTACCACGTATTCTAGAGGTCAAAAGAAGTCGATTGGACCCAACTTTGTCATATACCAAAATGTACCGTTTGCCCGTGAGAGGAGTTCAAAGTTTACTTAAAAAATCACATTTTTGTATGCTGTTCAGAAACATGCAGACTTGGGAAGATACCTCCATAAAAGTATCTTAAGATAAGATACATTGGTCATAAAAGTATCTAAGATAAGATAAGATACCCATTTCATAAAAGTATTCAGATAAGATACAAGATACTTATTAAAAGTATCTTAGATACTTTTAAGATACCGAAATAATAACACAATTATTGTTAAAACTATATATTTATTTATTTTATACAGTAGTAATTTTTCCTTTTTTTTACAAAACTACCTAATTTATTTATATATCATATTATTTAAAATTCAGAACCTTTTAACAATATACAGCTTTCTAAGAGAGCATCTGATAACTGCGCCCTTTTTTTGCTTAGAACAAGGCCACCACAACTAAATAACCTTTCTACCGCAGCGCTGGATGGCACAACAGTTTATATTTTAAAAATAATTTTTTAATTGCTGGTAATCGATCTAAGCATTGCAATCCTTCGCCCCCCATGGTTAAAAATTGTTCCACCTCTGTGGTATTTTTTTTTGTATGGTAGAAAATCGAAAAAATCGTTACCTTCATTTTTTGAAGTTTCTTCATAATTCTCAGTATTAGAATCTGAAAATAAAAAAAAAATTGTTGTTTGTCACACAAATGGGGTAAGTTACCAGCTGCTATTTTGCTTTTCAGTAAAGCCAACGCTTTGTTTTCCTTTTCTTGGTTTTTCAGCCAAAATGTCTGAAATTGGGGGTGAACTACCGCCGCTAAAACAAAATGTTCGTCTTCCGTAACAGCAGAAAATCTCCTGTTCTGTTTACGCCTTCAGTTAAAGCTTTAATTAAAGGTCCACAGAACTCCATTTTATCAAGTAGATTCTGTAAGCGCCTACGAACAGTGTATATTGCAGGTAACAAATAGCCTGCATATGCATTTTTTTCGCCCTGCAAATTGTAATAATAATAAATACTTTAATTTTTTGACAGTCTGTAAAGCAAGCAAGTAGCTATACAACGTATGTAGACGTTTAAATTAGGTTATTTACCTGTAAAGTATCCAAAGCACAAGCAATTGGTTTCATTACAGTTATATACTCTGAAACAAACGTTAGCTCACTTTCTGTAAGCCGCGATGATAAACCACAATGATCGAATATATCATGAAGCTTTTCAACATCTTTCTTTGCTATTTCATGGATACATTGCAGTGAATCGTATAAAGAATTTCAGCGTGTAGCATTAGGTATTGTTAGATATCTTCCAGTGGTATCTTTGATGAAGTCAGCATTAACAGTAGATTGATTTTGTTTATTCCATATTCTTAAAAACAATAATTATATGTTTCGTTTAATACTTTAAATAATGTCTTTTAAAGATTTACCTTGTAATTTTCCCAATGTTGAACGCCAAATCTTTTTGTACTTCGCATCTGTTTCGGCCTTTTCCGCATCTTTCGTAGAAATTAAATTAAAAACGTGAGCACAGCAACGATGATGGGGTGGCAGCAATACCGTTTCTGTTTCATTAAACAGTGATGATAAATCAACCGGTTGCAAATCATCATCGTCTTCATTTTCGTTTTCTTCATCCTCTTGGGGAGTTGCAAAAATCTGAAATGCTTTTACAAAATTACTGGCATTATCCGTCGTAGTTCTTAAAACTTTATTTTGTATTGCAAACTCCTTATGAATTTCTGAAATCATAGTTGCCAACACATTGTATGTTACAGATCCTAAGAAAAAATTTTATTAGTTACTGACCATCTAATTTAAGTTTTAATTTTACCTTTTACTCTCTTGCAAGCTAATGGCGCTAATTTTTTTCAAAAATGTATTAGGGTCAATCCAGTGCACGGTCATGCCCAAATAGTGCATTCGAAACCCTAAAACAGTTTAATACAACAATGATAAATCGACCCTCACATCTTAAAGATATAATATTTTACAAAACAAGAATTATTAACGAAAAATGAGTTCAATCAAAGAATATAATAAAAAAAAGTCTCTATAGTTTATATGTTAATTGTTTTTTCATATCCTAGTTTATTGTTTACACTATAATAATTATGATAAATAAATCTTACCTTTCCAACAATCGCAGGTTGTGGAAACATATTTTATTTCGCTTAATACCGAAATTAAGTTTTTCTTAAATGATTGCGCTTTCAGATCTATTTTCTTGGTTAAAAAATTTCTGGACATGACGTTAATGCCAGGTCGCAGGCCCTCCAGCCCTCCCTACAGACGCATTTACAAGATCTTTATGAATTCAAATCTGATAATATTAGGTGTTCTGAGGTACTATCTAAAACAGAGGTTCCCAAACTTTTTTGTGTCGGAGACCCCTTGCCATGTTTTTCGGTTTTTGGCAGACCCCCTACCTACCTGATATTGATTGTTTGTAAATTTCTAACTGTAGTGAAGTTTAGTGTTAAAAACTTAAAGTAAAAACACATGTTAAGTTTTATACATTTATTAATTGAATTTAAATTAAAACTACTCAAAATAAAATTTTTTATCTGTTATATAAAATAAACGTAACATAAAATAAACATAACATAAACTAAGCAATAATTAAATGTTTTTAGTGGGAAGGATGAACCTGATGCTTTAATAATAAATTATCAACATTTGG
>JABXWE010015659.1:0-12541 GCA_014611495.1 Limonius californicus
TTTCTAATGCAAACGCATTTTTTATCCAGGGGGTTTTTACCCAGGGGTTTTTCCGAAAGGTTTTTGTCCGGGGGTTTTTCCGAAGGGTTTTGTACGGCGGGGGGTGCCCGGAGGTTCTTTGTCCGGTTTTTTTTTATTCGGGCGTTTTATGTTCGGGGTTTTTCCTCCTAGATTCGCCTTTTTGTTATAGATTGTTGCAATTGTCAGAAACACTAAAAGTTAGTAAACTGCTGTACAAGAAAGATGAGCTATGTATTTTAGAATGTAACATAATATTATGAATACCTTGAACATTTTTTAGTAATAGTAAATAGTGAACATAATATTGGAAGTTTTCATACTAAACACAATTTCCCCAGATATAACTAATACATATCTGCAGCCACTAAGGTATCGCTATATCCTAGTTGGACTGTATATGTCACGGTAAGACAAGAAATATTTTGATTAAAATATCGCGTTCTATCGCATTTAAACATAAAAACAATTGTATGTCCTATTTCTGTTAATCATGCAAATTTTTAAAGTATTGTTTATTTGTAAAATGAGGTAATCGCACCGCTGTTGCATTAATTTTCTAAGATTTGAAATCCTTAGGAAGTCAATACTAGTTTCGACTTACTAAAAGCATGGTATAACGCAAGACATAATCATAAATAATCCAAATACTCAAATGGTTAATACATTACAGAAATCCCAAAACTTTCCCCACCAACAAATATTTACCCAGACAAGCTTTACAGTTTTCCCAACCATTAGTAAGTGTATTGAATTAATGACAACACAGGCGCAGGCTATTTACTCTGTATCTAATCCTTAATCCCTGAAGTAAGCCCTTATCAGTCTCATCTCGGGAGTCAACCGCTTACTCGTAAATTCTTGCAAAAATCAATTCTTCCCTTATACTCTGTCCCAAC
This sequence comes from Limonius californicus, assembly GCA_014611495.1. NCBI lineage: Eukaryota > Metazoa > Arthropoda > Insecta > Coleoptera > Elateridae > Limonius > Limonius californicus. The sequence continues at coordinate 918 of JABXWE010015659.1, forward strand.
TTATAAGACAAAACGTAAACGAGCACTTTCCCTACGCGATACAAAGCTGATAAGCCCGGCTTGAAGTCTCACTCCTTGGACCTAATTTCCTTAGACCTTTCAAATATGACTCCGCACGAATCTGGAACTAAGTTAAGCAAGAGCCCTTTAGAAAATAGTTTGGCAAGTTGCGAGTTCGGGGCTGACAGACTCGCACCTACTAGTTGGGGACGATTTTGTGTACTAATGAATTTCCCTTGTCATTTCTTATCATATTCCCACTAACTTCCCGCCTGCGTCTATTTAACGCTTGCTTTAACAATGTGCAAAACGAGATCTTATTAAGTTAAGGGATCAGGGGTGCCCGGCGCTCGCAGCGGGGACGAATCCTCTAATTTTCACCTCCACGTACTCGAACTTTCCTTATCGCTGCTCCTTCTGCTCGCCTTGTTTTCGGAATTAGTCTCTTTTCCCGCAACTGCGGGAAGCCATACGTTTGCACAAAAGGCCCAAGCAAAAAGCTAATCTCTATGCAGAGCAGCTGACAAACGATGCAGTGATATGCGCGAAATTAAGATTGATATGCATACAGGGGAGAAGGAAGTTTGGGAAATGTACGTCGTTGTCCGACTTCCCTTTGTGGCCTTCAAGGCGGATTTTCATTACGATGGTTATTTATCATGCGCGAATACCTGGGCTGCTTTTTAAAAAATGAGGAAGCATGAGGAGACTAAGGGCGTGTCACTTTTAGATTGCTTTCAAAGTTTCCAAACGTCGGCGTGTTCTTAATTATATAAATCATTATTGAAACGGAAAGGGGTTAAATTGAAAAATAATCTCAATTTCTAACCTTGAATAAAGTTCTGTGTGAAGTCGTGGAAGAGTTAATTAACTCTGAAAAGCTTTCCGAAAATAATTATTGAGTAGGAAAATTCAGAAACATCAACCACCACAAGCCTCTAACCCATAGTGTGAGTGACTGATACACGATAGGGAGAAGGGGAGATGAAGATGAACAGAGAAATGAAAATATGAGAAACGAAATAAAGTAAGATGCATTAGAAGCAATTGCTCTAAAAATACGAAACAGGGGGCAAAATTAACATTCCGCGAAGTATTCTGTCACAAGAAGCAATCTTGATATCATAGAGCAAAATAAAGAAATATTGCGCCTCCCACAATATTTATTTGGCATTTGAAAAATTTCAAAAAAGAAAACACGATGAAAATAAGAAACAAACAACAGGAGAAAGTTCAACACCAGAGTAAAATCGTATAAGTGTGTGAAAGATGGAAACGAAGGTCAGTATATTGAGACATGGGAGGCAAACAAATGAAATGCTAAGAGGGATATATAGAAAAACAGAAGGATGGTAAATATGAAGAACAGAAATAGGGTGGTAGATATAAGGGACGACAAGAAAAGCAAAATAGAAGGACGTCGAGGCATTTGAAAGAAGAACACACGATGACACTAAAAATGTAAAAAAACAAGAGGAAGCTAAACATATAGAGAAGGAGGAGGTAAATGTGTGGCTTACGACAAAGAATGAGTTAACCGCGAGAGAAAAATGTGAAAGATCAAAAAGAAGGTAAATAAGTGTAGGAAGCAGCAGTTAAAGATCATGAATACAGTGATAAGAGGGCGAGTAAGAAATAATGGAAGATGATAAATATGGGAAGAATAAGAAGAAGAGCTAGATAGGTATAAGGTTAAACAGAAAAAGCAAAATTAAAACATTGTGGGGAGACGAGACATTTGGAAGGAGAAAACACGAAAACACAAGACAGAAGTAAACACAAAGAGGAGGTAAATGTGTGGCATAGGACAAAAAAAGTCAACTGTGAGGGATGAGAATTCAGAGAAGACGTACGTAAGAAATATGTTAAAAAGCTACGTAGGTAAAAGACACAGCAATTGGGCATAAAAAATGAAATTATAAGGGAAGTAGATAGAAATAATGTGATAAATGGAAGGAATAGCAAGGTAGGCGTAGAGGACACCAGAAAATCAAAATAGAAACATTTGCGGAGAGCGAGACATTTAAAATAAGAAAACACGATGACAAGAAAAAGCAAAAATCAAGAGAAAGTAAACACGCAGAGAAGGAGATAAAATGAAAAGCAAAAAACAAGACAGAAGTAAATACAAAGAGAAGGAGATAAATGTGTGGCACAGGACAAAAAAGAGTCAACTGTAAGGGATGAGAATTCAGAAGAGAAAAGTATGAAATATATTAAGAAAGCTACGTAGATGTAAGATGCAGAGATTGGGCATAAGGAATGAAATTATAAAGGAAGTAGACAAGAATAAAGAAAAATGTGATAAATGGAAGGAATAGTAAAGCAGGCATACAAGGCAACAGAAAAAGCAAAATAGAAACATTGCGGGAGGACGAGTCATCTACAACACAGAAAAGGGAGAAATAAATGTGTGGCATAAGACAAAAGAAAGTTATCAGGTGGAATGAAAATACAGAAGAGAAAAGCGTGTAGGAAGGGGGTAAGTAGGTGTAAGATACAGAAACTAGGTGAAGGAAACGAAATTATAAGTGCAGTAAGAGAATGAAAAATGGAAAATGTGATAAATAGAAGAAATGGCGAGGTAGCTTAAGAGAGAACAAAAAAAGCAAAATAGACACATTGCGGAAGAGCAAGACATTTAAAAGAAGAAAACAAGACGATAATGAAAAGCAAAAAAAAACACGGTAGAAATAAACACAGAGAGAAGGAGATAAATGTATAGCATAGGACAAAAACGAGTAAACTGCGAGGGATGAGAATTCAGAAGAGAAAAGTATAAAATACGTAAAAATAGTAGGTGTAAGACACAGGAATTGGGCATACTGTATGGGATTATAAGAGAAGTAATGAAAAATGTGATAAATGGAAGGAATCGTAAGGCAGGCATAGAAGACAACAGAAAAAGTAAAATAGAAAAATTGCGGGAAGGCGAGGCATTTAAAAGAAGAAAACACAATCACAAGAAAAAGTTAAAATCAAGAGAAAAATAAACACACATAGAAGGAAGAGATAATGCGTGGAATAGGACAAAAAGAGTTAGCCAGTGGAATGAAAACACAGGAAAGAATAGCGTGAAAATTGGAGAAGAAGGTAAGTAGGTGTAAGAAACAAAAACTAGGTATAGGAAAGGAAATTATATGTGCAGTAAATAAAAGAATGAAAAATGGAAAATGTGATAAATCGAAGGAATGGCGAAGTATGTGCAAGGGAGAACAGAAACAGCATAATATAAACATAACGGAAGAGCCAAAAGATAAGTGAAAGGTAAACACACAGAGAAGGAGGAGATAAATATGAGATCTGAGACAAAGAAAGAGTCAACTGTGACGGATGAGAATACAGAAGAGAAAAGTATGAAAGATGTTAAAGAAACTAAGTAGGTGTGAGATACGGGTATTGGGCATAACGAATAAAATTATAAAAGTGGTAGATAAGAATAATAAAAGATAGAAATGTAGAAAATGGGAGGTATAGCAAGGTAAGCGTAAGGTATAACATAGAATGCAAAAGATGTGAGAAACTAATGGAACGGAAAAAATAACAGAATAAAATCAAGAAACACTACAGAAGGGCGCGGGATGCAGGTAAAACCAAAATAAAAGTAAATACGTTAAAAATATTAAATTATAAAAGGAAGAGGTCAGTCTTAGGTAAATAAGAAAGATAGATAGAAGAAGACTGTAGCAGACATGGGGAGGAGGGAGCTAAGCATAAGGAGCTAGATGGTAAGAGGAGATTGAAATTGTACAGTACACGTGACATAAATAGCCAGGTAATCGTGAAAGATAAGAACACATGGAGGTGTGTGTGTGTGAGGGATAGGACGAGAAGTGACAGACGGGAGCAGTAAGAAATTAACAGTAACCAATACATGATTGTGTAAAATAAGCTAATAAGATTGAAAGATTTTTCGAAATTAATCTATAAGGAGTATAGTAAAGACAGAAAGACAAAAGAGAATTCGAAGAGTTGCTTATGTACCATCACATTAGCAACTCTTCTCAAATGCTGTTTCTCAAAAATAGATAGTTCTAATAAATCATCAAAAAAAAAGGAACAAGGCAGAATGTAAAATTCAAATCATATATTTATAAACATCCGTCATTTTAGAAACGTAAATTCAGGAAAAATTGTTACTGTTTAATAATTTGCAACTCCGCATACACCTTAAGAAAGATCTGAGTTGCTATAATTTTTATTTGATAAGTACTCCTAACAACAATGTCCAAGAGCAGCATCATTTGCTCAATTACCTTGGCAATGTACCAATGAACCCCAGGACGCCAACAACAAAACAAATCTCCCGGTTCAAAGAACCTCGAAACGCCCACTTTGCGTGGCTCCTATTCCCACATAATTTACCTCCATCACGAACATATTTTCTCACTATTAACGTTCTAAAATTAATTTCCTCGAAAGGCATCCAAAATCAAGGAGACCTTGGCCCCCATCGCGTTAGCTTTAAATCTCGACCCGATGCACATATGTCGTTATCCGTAGTTATTTACTGGCTCTTACGAGAACAAGAAGCCGTCTTTGCGTGGGCAAAACCGTTAGGAGTTGTCTTGAGCGTGTCTGGGGCCCCCCGGGCGCGGCCGTTGCTCAGCGGAGCGTCCGCGGGCGCAACAATGCGCCATGAAGGTAAGGAGCGCACGGCCACAGAGGCGTAATAACATAAATTGCGCCCACACAAGCCCGGGTCGGTTGGGATTTCATGCGCTAACAAATGGACAATGGTTAATCAGTCTCGGATGCGGACAGTTAGGTCCTCTGCGATGGCTAGTCGGCTTTAAAACAGTCTGGAACGGCTTCACCTCTTCAAGATTTACGGGAATTAGATCAAAGCGCATACCGCAGGTAGCGCTGATGTGTGAGTTGGTGCCTTTCCGGCGGTTTCGGGCCGGGGATGAATTGAATGGGGTCGAGGGAAATGGGGAAAGCAGGCTGAGAGTGGAGGACCTTGTACATTTGCAATTGTCCCGAGCGATTAATGCACGTTATTATACAAAGATACGTAGCGGTACGGACGCAGGGGCTGATTAAAGGGTAATTCTTTCCATAAGCGAACCATGACTCGGTTTTACAACATAAATTTTTGCTCAAGCACAAAAGGAAAATAACAATAATTACATACACACGACAATCAATGAATTAAGGACATAAGGACCAAACAGCAAAAAATACCTTTGATGAAGGAGGGACAATATATTAAATCAAATTCAAAGCTATATCAAAATGGCAAATGGGAGACTGGAAGAAGAATAACCACACTAGAACGAGAGGAACTGAGAAATTAGAAAAGAATTTATTTAAAATAATGGAAAACAGTGAACCGTAGATAACTGTTCTTGAAATTATATGCAATAATAAAGAGAACGAATATAAAAAAGGAAATACGAAAAAAGCTGTCGGTAAAGAAGCAAGAATCAAAATTCTCGATGAAAATGCAAAAAATAAAAATTACGAAAGTAGAGAGTGGAGGCAGAAACAGAGATGTACCGAAAAAAAAACGAACTAAATGTTTGAGAAAAAACATAAAAGCAGAAAGAACTCTAATAAAAATAGGGATCAGAAACATAGTGCACCAGAAATAATTACAGCTTTAGAAATACCACATAAAGGAGGAAATGAAAACGTATGAAATTAAGCTATGGATACGCAGTAGTAGTAAAATTAAAGGAAACCAGAAAGATATGATAAAAAGGAATATCATTGAAATTCAAATATAAAAACAATTAAAATATTTTTAAAAAAACAGCCTTCGACAGAAAGAGAAAATAGAAAATGAAAAATGAAGTAGCGAGGACGAAAGAGTAAAAAAAGCAATAAATTAATAAAATGTGATCAAATAGAGCAACCGAAAATAAATTTAAAAAAATGTAATTGGATAAAGGAAAAAGAAAAGGTGGAATCAACAGGTTTGCTGTATAGGAGAAGAAGCAAAATGGGTAAAATAGATAAAAGGAAAAATCAGAGGTAAGAGATGATAATACAGGAATGAAGAAATGTATGTAGGAACGCATAATGAGAGAATTGAATATCCATAAAAGAGTAATCGAAGAAAACAGAAAAAGGGAAATAGTAAAAGTATCGTGCTGAAAGAGCAGAAGGTGGGAAAGCGAAAGGTACCATTTTGAAAAGAAGAACATACGACTAAACAAAAAGAATGGAAATGAAGCTGCCAAAAACTATAAAATAGCAATACTCGAAACAATCCCAGAAATACAAAAAAAACGTAGCGAACCAAGGAATAGGAGGAGAAAACGAAATAATAATGATAGCGAGTCTCTACACCCCATGAAGAAGTTTGGCGTGCCAGCGTAAGGTTAGAGCTCCTCCTTTCCTTGCTCTCACACCAGGTATCGCGTGCTAAATTCATGATGCGGTGGGCATCACGCAGTAGACTACCGTATTACTGCCTTTTGTTCATTATAATGTAGGTACTCAATATTTAAAGCGACTGAGTTAGTCGCCCGCCAGGCATCAATTCGGGGATTTGAAACCCTGACCTTCTACACCGAAAACCAGAAAACAAAATAGAAAAAGTTTAATTTTTCTAGTGAAAATGTAAAAAAAAACAACTTCATGTCGAAGGAAGAAAAGGGGGATGGGAATGGATAAAATGTTCAAATATATTATACAGGGCAGTCCAACAGTGCTAGAACAGACGATTGCGTTTTACCAAAATATGCAAATATTTAATTACAATTATGTGAAACTATAAAAAAACAAAACAACCAACGGTTCGAAATATACGTGTTACAAATTTATAAACCAAACTTTTCATATTGTAACAAAAAAAATTTATGGGAGTAAAGTCCGGGGATTGTGGCGACTACGCTACTGGTCCTCCACGGCCAATCCATCACCCTCACCGAATACTTGGTCGCTGTAGTATCGGAAAACGTGGAAAGTGTGCTGGTGCGCGGTCGTGTTGCAACCAGATCTGTTGACGGATCCCCAATGCTACTTCTTCCAACAATTCGGGCAAGACTTCTTGCAAAAATTTGAAGTAAATAGGGCCAGTGAGACGATTTAAGAAAAGGTACGACACAATTATTAACCACCATTCAGGTGGATAGCTACTGTTACCTGTAGCCCGAAGGTTTTTGTACAGTTTTTTTGACAAATTCCAACGGTAAAAGTTTACGGTAATCAACATAAAAATCATGTTAATTTGAGTCGTGCATAAACTTATACAACATATACAACCTTGACAATCCCTTTATCTAAAATGCGGCAGAACCGCTTATTTAATGTATCAACAACATAACCAAAATTAATTTTAATTGGCCTTATAAACGATACATTTATAGATATACCGAAAGGTACACTCGAAGTGATTTTTGAAACATTTCCCTCGTTTATGAGGAATCTAAAAATGTAATAATATTCTGGGTGTAACATTTAAACAATATAGATTTGGCCTGGGATTTTTGGATGCCCTGTAGAATTAAACACCAGTTTTAAAATATACAGTTTATATCGCCACGTAATAAAATATTTATCTATTTTTATTAATAAATTGCACTTATTCGTTCCCACACTTCATAGCCACCCTGTAGAATTACAAGAAACAGGAGATAGCGGACTACGAATGCGAAAAAAATTAAAATACAAAGTGTAATTGTTAGGAGAGGTACCAAACATTTTGAGATAAGAAAAATGAGATCGGTCGGGAAGGGACGAACATAATTACAGAAGTAAAATAAAAAGTAGAGGGCCCAGGAAGAATGCGTAATGGGAAACGGGATAATGGAAAAACAGAGGATCGAATAACGACACGAAGAAGTAAAAGTATCTTTTGGAAGTTCGTTGGAAGTAGGGTCAAGAGCGACGACCTTAATGGAACAAGTCGATAATCACACACAATCGAAGTGCTCGTGACATTCTAAAACATTAGCCTGTGACTAACCGCAACGACTTCGTAATACAAGCAAGCCTTGGCTGTTAAATCATAAAATAGGTGAATGCATCGCGGCACATACAGCATTGAACGCTGAAAAAACTCCAAGTGAGAGAGAAATGAGTAAGCGATCGCAAGAAACGGGTTTGCTAATATGCAAATTCAATTTAAATGCCTGGCCAATTGGTTCCTTTGAACAGCTTAACGGTTTTCAGTCGGGCACGCTTGGTTTATTAAACGAACATTATTGCCCATAAAATCTTCGCAAGATCCGAAGGAACTCTAATATATTTATATTATTTCGTCATTCGAGTAGCAAAACATTGACAGTATTTTAGGCAAGGGAAGTTTCTGCTGCTAAGACTAAGCAGTAACCGCTCATTATCCTATAAAGTGGAAAGGAAATTAAAGACATCGAAAATTCATAAAGGGGATGCGAGAGACGTCCTGTGTCAATTATTATATACGCTCTAAATTGTATATATAATCTAACTCGCAAATATATATGTATACATATACAAATATATAAATTCATAGGAGACGTCTCAAAGACATTAGAATATTTAAAAAATAAATAAAGAAACAATATAGTCTACAAACAGACCAATAGATGGAGCGAAGTTACAACCCTTCAGAAATTGATACATGGTGTCACAAGAATGTTCACAATATTAAAACAACAAACTAAGCTATTCTAATATTAAATTTAATTTGCAATATATATTCTAGAAATACACCAATTACAGTTACAGCCTTTTAAAGTGAGACTTGTCCTATAACTTTTCTGCATATAATTATGGTAACAGTTGGACCAATGTTTTGAAATTTTATGTGTATACGTTACTCACCAAGGCTGCAGATCAGTTTCGTTTTGATAAGTGCACCAGAGGCGTCCCAAGTGAGACGATCAGGTACTGTTTTCTACAATATCTTTAACAGTATTTTCTCCTTCTTATTTTTGACAAATAATCTTATTCGGCATACAAAAATACCCAAAAAAAGGCATCCTTGTTAAAAATAGATTCAACCGAAAACAAAATTGGACAAGAAACAAAAAAGTTATTTATATTTTAGTGAATTGATGTAAGAAAACTTTGAAGGCCCATATTTTCGTAACGGTGATGAATTTGAAAAAAATTGCTAGGTGACTTAGTGGTTAAATAATTTCCGCTGTAGGTGGTTAAAGTTTTTCGCACATGTTTAGAATCACCCTGTATACAGCGTTACAGCATCGTTCAAACGTTGGAAAATTTTTCAGGGACAGCCTACTCGCCGAACTTCTAAAATAAGTGCAGTTTGCTATGTACAAACATAAACAAATAGCAATTTAAAATTTTCCAAAGTACATAAAAGACGTCACAGGGGCGTTAACTCATCACGAAAATCAATTAGACAACTCTTTTGTAACCATAGTTATAACTGTAATTAAGAGTTGTAATACAGAATCGGTCAAAATTATGTTATGTACCACTTACACGGAATAAACATTTAATTTTTTTGTTGTTAATTACTGATAAATGTTGTTAAATGTCGAGTACAATAATTTTTTTTTCTATTTGACTGTTAACATAATTTGACATAAATGGTACATGTGTACAATTACCATGAGTTTTTCAGCCTCATTTTCTTTTAATTTCCAAAAAACATATCAAAGTAATTATTTTGACAATTCTCGAAAATGTATAAAATACATTCCTGGGAGTTTACAATAATTTTTATTGTGTAATATGTGTCTTCTTTATGGCAAAGTAACTGTAAAAAGGAAAGTCAGCGTAGGTTCATTCCTCGCACGGATCGCTATCTATAGGTGTCAGTTGGATTCCGCGCAGGAGCTCTCAGCCCCTCTTCAGCCAGTAACGGTAATGTAAGAATGGGAAAGACCAGGAAATATGCATAATGAATATTCTACCTAAATGGCCCAGGAAAACCACGAAATACCTGGGTCAGGACAGACGGCCCGGGGGTTCGAACCCTAGACCTCCGAATGCAAGGTAAATGCTGTACCGCTGAGCCACCTTCCTCAGTAGGTAACTGAGTCAGTGGCGCACAGCTATAAGAAGCCAAGCTCCAGTCAGCTATGGTGATGAAGTGAATGATGAATAAAATAAGCAAACTACTAAACAAACCAATATTCGCGCCAGGATAGACTTTTTTAAGTACACCCCTGGGTGATTTAGATGCGTTAAAAAGACAGACTGCTTCTAGTGCTTCGAATACTAAATATCTATTGAGAATATTTAACCGAAATCTCGATTTAAAATACAATTGGCTTTATGGGTGTGACCGAAACACGCATTACGTGTTTTACATGTGTTTTGTTTGGGGCTGAAACTATGAGAATGAAAAACAGTGTAAAATAGTTTAAGTAACGAATGTTTAAATCCCTACTCAAATGCAATTACCAGTCAGCAAGTAGCATGCAATCTCTGAGCTTGTTGGTCTGTGGTCAGGGCCGCATTTAACTTTCTTGGCAATGGCAGTAAAATCCGGCGTTACAACTTTTTATTGGAACGGGATATAATTATAATATATATTATAAAATATTAAAATAAAGTATCTTCTTCTTCTTCTTTGTTCAGCCCCTGTACTCCATCCTTGGACATAGGCCTCCCCTATCGTTTTCCATTGTTCTTTATCTTGTGTCAACTGTATCCATATTGGGCCTGTTTTTTCACACATTCTACCCACGTGTCCTGTCTAGATCCACTTATGTTTTGTTATTTTAAGTACAACATCTTCCACACCTGTTCGCTGCCTTATCCATGTGTTTCTTTTCTTTTCGCGCATAGATATACCCAGCTTTATCCGCTCCATTCCTCGTTGAGCTATTTTGATTTTGTTGACTACTGCTCTTGTTAATGGCCACGTTTCTGTGCCATACGTCATTACTGGTATAATGCACTGATTGTAGACTTGGGCTTTTTGGTAATTTCAAACTTTCCTCTAAACACATAGCTTAACCTTCCGAAAGCACTGCATCCTTGTTGGATAGTATAATTATAATACATATTATAAAATATTATAATAACAGTATCTACGTAAGATTCTCTGAATATTGTTAAATATGTTAACGTTATAATGAGTGCTGTTGTCCACTAACGATGTAGGTAATTATGTTCAATTTGTTTTGCAATATGAATCATTTGTTTTCGAAAGTATGCTAATTTGGCTATTTTTCTGAGTAAATTCAATCGTAATTTTGACCAGACGCAGTTAGATCGTGGCTTTCTGGAGACCTTACGAAAACGACGATAATAATCAAATTATGGAAATTGCAAGCAATTATACCGACGAAGACATAGATGTTGTAAATAGTAGTAGTGAAATTGAAAATATAAATTTAAGTGCAACACGCCAGCATCTTCCCGTTGAAGCGTTGCAAATAATTTTAAACATTTATAAAAACTTAAATTCGAACTCGGCAGTCAGTATGGCATTATGAAACGCGTTGCAGAATTGAGTCCCCTACAGTACAATGAGAAAAATTGTAAACAAAGGGCGTGTTACATGCCGCAAGAAAAGAACTACTCGGAAATTTTCTAGAATTGATGTAGCAATCAGGGAAATCGTAAGGGATACTATTTATAATTTGTATAAAAAGAAATTAGTTTCTACCGTAATATTTCAAGAGGAATTGGACCAAAACAAATGTACTTTCCTTACAAAAGTCCAGAAACATTACGATGTTTGATAGCAGATATGGGATTTAAATATA
>JABXWE010015660.1:0-25845 GCA_014611495.1 Limonius californicus
GAACTACCAACATCGTAAAAAAACAAACTAAAAACAGTACGATTATAGGCCTCCTTAACGTACTGTTTTTAAGCTAAAACAGTGCGCTTAGAACGGCTTTATAAAACCGAAATAGAAAAAGTTATGGTTACTTGAATTTTGTGATCATGCGTTCAAATATGAAAACCCCAAACGCATAGGAAGGTCATGGAAGTAAATGAAACTGCTAACGGTTTTACAAGTATTACATAAAGTAATAATAGGAAAAAGTAACGAAGCTTCCCAGCAAATAACTTCAACTGAAATGACAGAGTTTTTAACAATAAAAACATCAAAGTTTCAAAGTCTAATAATAGTAGTTAATCTCGAAACATAACTTTGCATATCTAATTCACTTCACTTATATTGAAATTTAATTCGAATTAATGCTACGCGATAAACGAAGTTTCCACTCTACTGTAAAAATCAAATATGGATAACATTGGTAAGAAGTTAAAATTACCTCCATGCAGATATAACCAAGTTTACCTCAATCAATACATTTCCAATTTAAAGCATGAATAATTACAAAAAAAAATTGAATTTGATGTAGCGGCATTTCTTGCGTTTGCCTACGCACACTAAGCAAATCCAAATTTAAATTCAAATTAACCGTAAACGACATGTTCACATGGCATTAAACAAGACAATGAAATGATAACCCGTAATTGTAATTGTTCATTATTCGCCCACCAGATGGCAACTCAGTTTTTTGTTTATTTTCGTTTTAAAAGCTATAAAATGTAATCTCCTGGCTTGAAGTTGGCGACTTGGCGCTATTTATAACAGACTAGACCAGAATTAACCAGATTACATCATGTGCCTTATGTGCATAAACGAATGGTTTCTAAGTTAGGCCGTTGTCCCACCAAAGCTGCGCTACAGCGACGCGACAACGACACGATGTCGCCAGTGTGTATCTTTCATGTTTCACCCATGGTTTATATACACCGTACACCCACCAACGCTTCAGCAAAGAAACATCCAAGCTGCGTGTCGGCTTCTTGTTGCCGAGCGACTCGACAGGTCAGTTTTGAAGCAACATTCAAGCTGTGTGTGCAGTGGTATATTGCAATCACATCGTCGTCTTCACTTGATGACATTGTTCACTGAATTGAATGTAGAAAACACGTTGCTTTGGTGGGATAACTCTATGTCGCCTGCTTGTGTCATGTCGAAATCGTGTCGTTGTCGCGTCGCTGTAGCGCAGCTTTGGTGGGACAAGGGCCTTAAACTACCTGAAACACTGGGTTACACCTCACGCAGTTAAGTTTCTTAAAAAAATTTAAAGTCTGTGTCAGGATCAAGAATATATATTATACGTAGCAAAACATTTTCTGTGATGAAACGTCCTCGAGGTTTTTATATTTTTCAATTTCTCTAAGCACTTCCTTTACGAAATCAATTGTTGTTATAACAGAGCGTCCTGCATATTATTATATTTTTCTATTCTTAATTATTTCCTTTAGTGGGATACCAAATTTTTACAAATTAAGGATGCATTTTAAGAGCTAAAAACCTTGAACATGGATTAATAGACATTTTCTTAAATGTAATGCACAAATATAAGGGATCGGAAATGCATTTAGGCATAATTTTCCTAAGCAAGGTGCGAAAGTAGCACTTGTATAAATTAATCAGTTGTTAAAATGTGTAGTGATATGATGAATATCCTCCGTATAATGAGTATATAGTCCTCTAATATTTTCTGATACTAATTATTGGGCTGAGCGTTCACCAAACAAACTGCTTGTGTGTTCTGTTACGAGCTTTTTCGTCGACCCGCAACCGGATAGGTGGAAAAGGCCTACAGCTTAGCTCAGAGGAGTAGGGAACCCGCTTACGGGAGGAAATCTTACTAGTTGTATACAGAATGGGTCAAAATTAGTGGGCGCCACGTTCCAAATACAGCTGATTGCAGATTCTCGTGGAAGGCCGAGGAGCCAGCAGCTTACGGGAATCGGACTCATCTTTATTGTGCCTCCCTCCTGTTTATAAAGCTTGCAAAATTCGTACACACACAAATACAGAATACACAATAATAAAAGAGGCAGTAAATTTTAAAACACATATAATTAGATTATTGGAAATGATGATACAAAAATGACGGCAAATGGCGTTTTTTAATGGTTTTATAATACAAGGGATTGATCTGAACGTTTAAGAAAAAAAACTCGCCGCCGCTGACGTACGTCATTTACATTTTCCAAACAACTACATGGCCAGTGACGCCGAAGCTTACAGGAATGATACAGTATATATAAAAAAATTACTCTACACTGTAGTACACAAAAAAGGGCAGTCGGCGACTGAAAGTCGCTTCTTGTTACATAAAAAAAGGTGCAATCCTTTGAAATTTTGCAAGCTGACGCGAAAAAGGGTTCCTTCTTCACGGCACAAAAAACGTACGTCTTTACCTTGACTATGGGACAGCGAGACGGAGACAGGCACAATTTCGTTCACAAGATGCAGGAACATCCGCAGACACGCCCCTGAAGGCTGGATGGAATGGAGTCAACATCAAGGGCCAAAACTTCGATGCGTTCGTCGCACCGACGGTACTACCAGAGGGACATGAACTGGGCTCGATATTAATCCGCCAAAGGCAATCGGCAATTTTACGATAAGTTGCCTTTCCAGGGATAAAATCTAGTATGTTTCTATAAATTCGACACTTGTCGATAGTTTTGTTCTGATGGACACCATCGAAAACCCAAGCCGCCACTGCAGCACTCGACTTATTTACGGCCCCCCGTTGAAGGAATTTAGGAAGTCCGGAGTCAACGAAGATGCAGGACTGACTGACTGCAGAACTCAACGCAACGGGAACCTGGATTCCCCAAAAAGATAGCAACACATGGAGAAATATGATGAAATTGTTCTAGAAAGATCTGAAACGTAAATTTGCAGAACGCGTCCATATTCGGGTGCAGACAAAACATGAATTGGCAATTTCGGCTTACAAAGGGAAACTTCAAGACTTTGCGGAATTGGCCCCCCGATAACTCAATGTTAAAAGAAAAATAACGACAACTGTACTCGACATAAGCAGATGGCAATTAAAATAACGTTTTTAATCCCTATGAAGCGGCAATTAAAGTACGACATTAATTCAAATGTAGCGGCAACATTTAAATGAACATAACAGTTTCTTACTTTCAAGGCGTTTCTATCTTTGTTATAACACATTTTCTGGCTAGTTATGTAAATAATATTATACTACCCATGGGATCGATCTATACGGTGCTTCTCAGTTAAATTTAAAATAAATAATAATAATAAATAAATAAATCTTATTTCACTACGTATTATAATTTTATTGATCCACGATTAAAATGTGCCTTAATGTAAGTTATGCACTTAAGTAATAAGCGTAACTGCTAACTATTGATGCAGATGAATATTTTTTATATTACTGTCCTAGTTGCAACTATGATTCTTCCGCGCATGTTGGTGTCGTTATGGACGATCGCAGCTACTTGAATTAACTTATTTAGTTTTAAAACTGTATTGGTTCGGTCCATACAAGTATTGAACGTTAAACCAGGTGGAAGGGACTAAGAATTAACCTATGAATATTTAAAAAAATTAATTTACTAACGTAGTAACAAATAAAACTAGCAGGCGCGATTGATCCGACGCGAGCGATTCGTCGCAGTCGATTCGGAGCGAGGACGATTCGGCGTGAGGACGTCTCGCCGTGAAGTGTTTATACTTAACATACATTTTACGATATTTTTATATAATACAAGATTTGTTGGAGGCCATGAAGCGGTTAGAAATAGTTGTTTTAAACGGTAAACTATTTGTTTAGATTATTTTTCTTGTATGATGCTATAATACGATTATGATAGTCTTTCTACACATTTGTTGAAAATTAAGGTTCGGCCAAGAATATTTGAAAAACATCTTAGATTTATATTGAGTATTTATGTCATTGTGTCTGGTGTAAATGTAAAAGTAAACACATAAAATGTGTATACTTGCACCGAAACGTCTTTACGCCGAAAATCTTTACACCGAAACGTTATTACACTGAAAAGTCTTTACGCCGAAAAATCGTTACATCAAACAGTCTTTACACCGAAAAGTTTTTGCGCCAAACCATCTTCGCGCCGAATCAGGCTCGCACCGACACGGGCTGGCGCCGAAAGGGATGAACGGAATCGGTCGTGCCATTGAGTAAGAAATAAATTAATTTCTTTACTGACTGGTCGTACCGAAACTTTGTACACCGACTATCAGGTAGAATACGATGTCCTCTAAAATTTTAATATTAAAAAATTGTAAAAACACAGATGTGCGGGCATTTTCTTGAAATGCTGATTTTCGTAGAAAGCGCAAGCTAATGTAGTATTAATTATAATCCGGTAATATCGCTTATCGTACTGAAGGTTTTCCCTTTCAAATAACTCACTCCGTGTGCAGCCGCTCATATGAAATGAGAAATTAGGTAGGAGAGTGCGTAATAACTCTCGAATTTCTGTACCCTTGGTTCGTTAATAATAATCGCTGTCATTTTTCTTGCAGGATGAGGGAGTATGTGGAAGAAAACGAGAAAAACGACCCATTAATTCACGCCCCGGACAAGAAAAACAATCCCTGGGCAGAGAAAGGAAAATGTACAATCATGTAGAAGTACAACTCAACTCATCATTGTTCATTCCTCACCGTTTTCATTTTATTCTGGCCACTTATCTTAATTTTGTACTTTAATTTTAAATACTTCGCGTTAGGTGGTTGTAGCAATTGCTATTTTTATTTCTAAATTTAGATTTAGCCGTTAGCGACGTCGGAAAGGAGGCTACCCTCAAATTTACATTGCTTGTTATGGTAACAGTATGGGCGCGACGAAATTTAAATTGAAGCTAATTTTTGGCGAGCAGGCCTTCTAAATGAACTGGATTGGTTTTGAGAGGCCAACAAATTTTCCCAACTAGACTTTTGCAATTTGCAAGTCGCAACTCGATACGGATGATGAAGGTGCTCGCTAAAGTTAGCCCTTGTTGAATTGCATTTGTTATTGTAGCTTTTATATGCCATGAAAATTCGTAGACTCTTAATTAATTAATATCATAAAGTATGATACACGTTAGGTATTTATTACGGAACAATCGCGTGACGTTGAGAGATTCTTTTTAATAATTAACGTGAGAACCTAAAATGTACATAAGATTTCAGCAAAAATGACCATTGAATATCAAAGAATGTTGCTGAAACTTTTAAATTTCTCAAAGTTTTTATAAATAACGCTGTTGTGTGTTACTAGTCAGTAGTGTTCTTGCAGTTATTATTGTAATACTTTTCAATCGGTGAAGTGTCTTGTATTGCAATACTGCTAGAAGCTAATTTATTTTAAATAGGAAAATAGACGAAAATCGAGTAGGAACAGTAAGCAAGGGCAGTGTATCAAATCCTACATCCAAAATTATGTACTGTATACTGGTAAAGATAGACTGCATTTACACAGGTATAGTTGTAAAACACGAACGTATGCACCTCAAACGGAATTGTGGCTTTAAACGTTTTGACGAATCGAAAATACATATAACTTTGAGGTATTTTTAAACGAGTTGTACACGTTCGGTTAGTATATACCTTTCTACGTAGATAAGTAATTATATGTAATTAAGTAAAATGAAATTTCAAATATTAACTAATATTGACGCTTTTCGTTCGCAATAATGGTTAGCGTATATAAAAATATATAACTTCCTGTTCCTGATTGAATAAAACAATTAACATGCATCAAGCAGCCACAAACACTCGTTTTCACCGATTAACCAACCGAGAAGAGAAGAAAACTGCTTAACTTTTGATTTTCCACATATTAATTAGAATTTTATTTGGAAAAACAAGCAGCCATTATTGCGAAAAGAAACGATGTAGTCTAGTCAATACTGGAGCAGAAGTCTGCGATCCCGAAACGTGTTGTCAACGATAAGTTGTTTAACCATTCTTTACAATTACTCGAATGCTCTTCTACATCGATAAACCGTCAAGTTTGATGGAAGACGACGCCGGCGTCCCCGAACGTCCGAAAAGACGCATAAACATGAGCAACTTCCGGTTAACATCTTCCATCTATTTCGAACGTTTGGTATGGTAGGAACATCTAGCCGGCCGGGTTTCGATCAAACTTGCAAACTTTGCTCCTTGGTGAATGGGATTATTTTTATAGCATGATTTACAGGCCCTGGCAGTTTTAAAACTAGAATATTTAAACGCCGATTTAAATATTTTTAAATTTGGCGGCACCGACCGCGTTAAACGAACTCGCCGTTCTCTTGCCAAGGCAGATCGGCTCCCGTAAACCAGCGATTCGCCTTGGCAAGCTTAAAATTTGAATGATAAAAGTCTTCATATTAAACATTAAGAGAGATAGATGACTGTCAGCCTAATAAAACGTTCTCAACCATGTTAACCAAATCGCGACACAATTTCGTCGCTCAACGACTTAGCGATTAACGCTACCTAATGAGGAATTCTGGCAAGGTAGGGCTTATCTTCCAGCTGCGTGTTGTGCATTTACAACTGGTCTTCCTGTATAATAAAACTTCGTTTGAAACAAATGCGTTAAAAATAAAATTACGTAGTTGGCCCGCTTGACGCAGAGGAAACCGCATTTTCCTGTTGCACTACTTTTAGCGACTTCTCAGCGGTCGCCTAGGCATATAAGACGCTGTAAACTAAATATAATAATGAACTATATAAGAAGGTCTCTAGGAATACCGTCGCTTGAACTTAGACACTAATCTTTAGATGCTGTAGCGGTTAAAAGTGTTTTTAATGGTACAAAAGTAGGTATTTAACACCACCTTTCACGACTCGCCGCATGTTTTCGCGCGAAAGTCTTTAACGATACTTAGTACCTATTCTACACAATATTATTGTTATGTATCTTAGATTAGAAAACGTTTTCAATACTATTTACACTTACCTAGTTGTATTAACTATTGTGAAAGCATAATCTAAAAGGACTCGAAAATCGGCTCAATTTCTGTAAGGTTCTCGGAGGTGATGGGAAAAATCGCGGGTTGTAAAGAATTGAGCCGCGTAGAAAATAAATCTACCCTCACCTATCTTGTTATAATATAAACTTAATATACTTAAATCATATACATCAAGTGTATCCCTAAATATAATGTTAATAATAATAATGATATATAAACAAATTAATTAAATTCGCTACCATGCGACACGATATTGACAATTTCTGTGGGTAAATTAAACATGTCTTTCGTTGTAATTTAAGTGTCGTCGCAACACGTTTCGCATCGCAGGTTTCCGAGCCACCCCTTGTAACTAAAGTAACTAGGATAATTCCTTATCACTATAAGATATTTATACAGTAAGTCAAGTGCGACCTTGTAGTTGTATTGTATTCCACATCATTACGATTAGGTTAATAAAAATTTTGACCTCTTTACTTACTTATTTTAATGTGTTGCTCTTTGCTTTCCTCAAGCAGATTAACTACGTCAAGAACATTTGGAGCTCCATTCAACAACTAAATAGTAAGGAAAGGTAAACACTAAACACTAAATTCAACATGCTATTAGATGAGGGACCCCGATGAAGCAGTGCGAATACGCTCTGCCACTCGAGGTCACGGTGAAATGCGGCCGACTGGCTGAGGCGACCGTATTTCACTTAGTTAAATGTAATGTAATGTCTAAAGTAATGCGAACGCGGTTCCGGAAAGGCAACGGTAGTGTGAATGAATGACAAAAAAACATGCTATTAGATAGTTTCTTGACAAAATCTCGAAATGCTTTACCTGTATTTTCACATACCTTAAACAGATTTTGTTGCCAAATTATATCAACAAATAGAACTTTCATAAGCATCATGAAAGAAAATCAGAATATGCAGTTAGTTACACATTTAATATTCTATTATCAGTAACACACAGAACTTCTGTTTTTAGGTAAAAGTACCTTTAGCCTTATTGCCTTTAAATCTTTGGCATATTAAACTCCCACATGTAGTAGATGTACTCGCTGCCGTTAAGCAAGTGTAACCAAGTGTGGTTCAAGTTAAAGTGAAACAATTTTAAGCAAGAAGATAAACTAAAGAAGAACAAACAAATTAACGAAAGTTAATGTTGAGAAAACAAGCTTCAAATCTAAATCCAAAACTGAAAGCTTCAAAAATCGAAGGGGTTTTAATTTTAGTAGTAGGGAGAACGGTAAAAATTATTCAATTGAAATTAAAATAAATTTTCGTAAAATGAAATTGGTTCTTTCAGAAAGTACTACCTAAAAATATGTCTAACTTCTGTTTCTGTTTCTTCGTTAAACTTTCAGTGCACCTCCATATTTTAAATTTTATTGAATTTGAAGGCTCAGTTAATTAAACAAATACTAAAGTTCAAATTTTGACTAATTCGTAGGCTTCTCAGAGCTCTATCACATGACACATTTGGATAACAATGTCCTGAACCCTTTTCGACAAATATTTATGGTCGACAAAAGTGTAGCATTTCACAAATGTTTCCATCGCAAAAAATGTATGAATACCATAATGCAGCGATTCTCAACCTGGGGGCGCGCCCCCCAAGGCCAGGCGCGCCCCCCTATGCCCAGCACGCCCCCAGTTTGAGAATCGCTGCATTATGGTATTCACACATCCCCCCCCTCGGGCGTGATAACACTAAACGGGGGACGCGAACATGTAGAAAAAAAAATATGACAAAATATAAAAAAAAATATTTAATTTCCTGAAAGAGAAGCAATTACATCTGACATAGTAAAAAATAAAGTACACGTTTACACTGATATACTACACTTATAAATAGGATTGTATTAGTACTGCACAATGTATTCAATAATTAACTTCTCAATACCAAATTAAAAACAAATTTAATAATTATTAGTGACTGACTTGGGCCTGCCTTTTGTCTTCAAAGCCGCCACCGCAGAAAATCCGGTTTTGCAAAGGTAGGATGTTGAAAATGGTAATAGTATACGAAATGCTCTTGTTTCCAGTGCAGAAAACTCATCATCCACCCCTACTCAAAATTCTAAGAGTAATTTATTACTAAATTGTCTTTTGGTTTCGCCACTTGCCGTGAAGCATATGAAGATATCTTCTTCGGCAGTATTTCGGGAGTATTTTGAAATGGATCTTTAACCCACTCGTAACTCGCTAGCAAGTTGTTGTCAGCATGGCTAAATGATTTGCAGTGGTTACAAAAACAACTTTCACATGTTGTTCGTCAGTCTTGTAAGTTTTAATACAATCATTCACATATGCATACATTTCTAGGTTTTTTTGCTTTAAATTTCTGCTCCACAATTCCAATTTTCTACAAAAAGCATTAACTTTATCACTCGTATCCAACATATGTGTGTTTGCTCCTTGGAGTTCAAGGTATTTAATTTCTCGAATATTCGACCAAGTAGCTCAATTTCGTCACAAATAAATCATCTCGTAACTTCTCGGCTTCCAGTCGGTTTTTCCTCTTCTAGAAAAATGGCGATTTCATCTCTCAATTCATAAACACGTTGCAAAAATTTCCCACATGATAACCATCTTGCCTCGCAAAATAGTAACGCTGAATGTACTGCACCCATGTCGTTACAAAGTGCAGAAAAGATTCTTGATTTTACGGGTCTCATTTTTATACAATTTACTACGGTTCCAACCATCGTTAGCACAATATTCAGACCAGGACTCATTTCTCTGGAAACCAGAGCTTCTCTGTGGATCATGCAATGCGTCCACACACACTGTGGAGATTTTTGTTTCACAAGTGCTTGTACACTTTGGAATCTTCCAGACATTGTACGAGCACCATCGGTGCATATTCCGACCCAATTTTTCTACTCTATGTTTGCCTCGTTTACAAAATCATTTAAGATAGCAAATAAAGCAAGTGCTGTTGCCCTGAGTTCTATTGGTTTGCAGAAAAGTAGTTCTTCTACTGCTGACATACCACCACAAAATCGAATTAAATTGAGCATCTTTATTGCTATCTGTTGCCTCATCAAGCTGAATTGAAAACAATTTGTCACGCAACTTCCCGAAAAGCTGATGCTGTACATCTTCAGCTATATCACAAATTCCACGGGCAGCAGTATCATTTGATAGAGATATGGACTGCAATTGTTTGGCAAAATTATGTCCAAACATAGTTTCTACAATCTCAATTGCAGCTGGCAGAATAAGCTCTTCACCTGTGTGTGAGGCCTTTTACATCTGGCTATTTTATATGAAACTTTGTAAGAGGTAAGTAAAGCTTTTTCATTCACAGATAAAGTATTTTTTTAATGTTTTTTATGATTCGAAGAATTGTCGAGGTTTGTTAACGTACTCACTATGAAGCGTTTCCAAATGTCGTTTAAGTTTATTGGGTTTCATACTGTCTGCTGCCAAAATCCAAAATTTTTGTGCAAATGACACACAGGGGCCTTTCTTCTTCATTTACTTCAGTACTGGTAAACCCAAAATTTAAGTATTCTTGAGAATATTTTCTTGATTTTATCTTTTGTACAGGCTCGTCTCTGCACTTGTTGATGCTTCACTATCGTCTAATGCTTGCTTACCCCCACTATCCATGATTCTGTATAAATCTACTGCTACTCGAATACCGTGAATTGCAGTTAACACGCAAATTACAATACACAAATTCACGATAGAAGGATCGACTCGACTGAGACTGGCTGGAATTGAACGAGGTGCAGCATTTATACACGCTTGCGTCGCGGCCGCGTAGACGTTCTAGAATATTCGAGACAAATCGGAACTTCTCGCGAAGCCGCGAGAATGTCCGATATGATGGACGTAAGACAGAGAGCAATAGAGAAGCATCGATTCTAGTTTTATCAATGCAGCCGATCGGTGTTGCCAAATATCAATAAATTTACCTATTCGTGGTAATTTTTAAGGTTTGTAATTAAGAATTAAGGTCGTAGTGTAGCATTAGCGTCAAAATACAATTAAATGGAAACTAATATTACAATTACAGCGCGATTTCGGTAAAAATTATTGTATGATATGGGGGAGGGCGCAATGAGAATTGTGATTGAAAATTTGGTCGCAAATACAAAAAGGTTGGAAAGCGCTGCTATAATGATTACGAGTTACATATGTTTCTGAGTAGACCAGGTAACTGTTCCCCTTTAAAAGTGGTTGACGCAACCCAACATACATGTACCACAGCAACTGAGTGGATCTTTTACTTTAGTAATTAACAGTTTTCGTAATATTAATTATATTAGTATTTAACTAGAAAAACACCCATTTGTGTAACTGTACTATACTGAAAACTAAACAAGTGAAAAACAAAAACCTGTAGGAGCGGGTACTGTACCTCGGAACAAATTTTTTATTTTTATTTTCGATGCATTTATTTGGTAAGCAATAGTATTTACAAATCTTTTAAAAGTAACTTTGTGATTTATAGTACCTAAATAAGCGTTAATAGTTTAAAAACTACGGGCCGTATTCGTCAATTTATTTTTTTAGTACCTGCACGTGTCTCAAGGTAATAGACGGTCTTGTACCTTGGTGCACTTGAGCATGTACCGTAAGTCGAAATTAATGGGCGCTACCCTCCAGGTGCAAGTTCTCGCAGGAGGGCCGACAAACCAGCACCTTATGGGAATCAAACTCATCTTTATTGTGCCTCCTCCTGTATATAATGCCTACAAGGTTCATGCACACAACATAATACACCAGAATAAAATATCGTACTACAGTTTAACTGCATCGAAATCTATTGAATAATATATAGCACAAGTACAATTTAGAACAAGCCAGAAAAAAATCTATGGGCTAAACAAAGGAGTGTTGGGACGTCCAAACGATATTTACTTTAATGAACAGATCTACGCAACCAACGACGTTCGAGTTTGCAGAATTAATTAAACTTTAACTTTAACGAAGTAATGAAACGCTGGGCAACTGAAGGTTACCTCACTTGTAATATTTCAAGGGAATTAAATTGTTATATTTCTTAGTTACCAACGAAGCACTGGTAAACAGGGGAAAACAACCACTATATTGTACATTGGCAAGTTTTACCTTAGTTTTCTTCGGTAGGAAGTGGAGAGAGAGAGAGAGGCACAATTTGGGGTGTTCCTAGGTTCTTGAGAACCAGACAAAAACCACAGGCACGACCCTGCAGGCTGGATCACGACTTCCTTCGTTGAACGCGGTTTGAAGGTGGCAACAGCTTAATGGAGGAAGTCACGGGGTTAATGGCTGTAATCCGACACAGGTCGAGAGAACAATTTCACTAAATTGTCTTTGCTGAAGCGCAATAGTCTGCTAATATTTAATGCGACTTAATGTCGTGAATATTCTGCCCCAGGCCAGAAAACCGATACGGTAACTTAAGTTAGCAGAAGCGCTGCCAAAAAAATTCCGGTTCAAAACTACGTGCGTTCGCCTTCAGCTTGGGCTGACTTACTTTCAGTACTTGTCGTCGGTGCTGAGATCTTAACGAGCAACCAGGTCGAACGGAGATCTTAAGTCGACTGCGAAAAAGCACAACGCAAATATCCAGCAGCTGGAATATTTCCCATATTATGCAATATGCTGCAGGAATTCTAGAACAAATTAACACCTGGAACGTAGGATTTCCAGGGCTATTCTGCAGACAAAGGATTCTAAGAAATGTTTTCGACCGCCACATGCAGGCTAAACATGCTTGTCAGCGTCCCGTTTAATTTCGAAAAAGTAACCTCTCATAAATTAAATTTTAAATAATAATCGACTTAAGAGTGGCAATCAAAATAAGACTTTAATTCATATGGAGCGGCAAGACTAAACGAATGTTACAGTCTTGCCAATTTATAATGCTGTTCCTAGGATTATGAGGCCGTCTTAAAGTGAAGAGTTTGCTTTTGCACTTGGTAGCATTGAGTTTGATACGCCATCTTGCAAAGTATTGGAACAATTGATCTACAAATGTCTGTAGTCTCTCTGCACAGATATTAACATCTGAGTGACTAGTCAGTAGTATAGTGTCACCCACAAATGTAGCCAGTTTTGAGGATTCTGGTGTTGGTATATAATACACGAAGATATTAAATAGTATAGGGCCGATCACTGACCCTTGTGGTACTCCTGCTTGAATTTTCTTTGTATCGGAATAGTACGCATTGAGTCTCACTTGAAATGTCCTGTTACTTGCAAATGACATGATGATATTTAAAAGATTTGGTGTTAAGGAAATTTGCGGCAGTTTATAAAGCAGTTCATTTATCCACACTTTATCAAAAGCTTGTTGAACGTCCAGGAATACAGCATATATACGTGCCTTACTTTCATGTCCATCAGTTATGGATTATGTAACTGTGCGCTTAGCTTTAAATCCAAAATGATGTTTAGGTATTACATTATGACTGTCCAAGAGTGAGTTAAGTTGTGCTTTAATAACTTTTTCCAGAATTTAAGAGAGCACTGGTAATAGACTGTTCGGTCGATAAGAGGCGTCTTTACTACGTTTGTGTATCATGATCACTTCAGCATGTTTCCAGGTGCTCGGGAAGTCACCTTTAGATAAGCAGGCATTGAAAATTGATGTAAGAAAAACAACGGCTTTCGGAGTGAGGTTTCTAATCACCGTATTGGGGATTAAATCGTGTCCAGGTGTTTTTGTTATGGTAATTTCTTTATCATAGCTGCTATTTCTTTTGGCGACGTAACATCGACTGATTCCAAGTCTGTTGGTCTAAGTACATTTATATTAACATTCTGATCAACGTCATCTATAAATTGCATATTGGATCGGCCATTATCTAACTTGAAGGTATCGCTAAGGTGTTCTGAGAATAATTTTACTTTTTCCAGGTCGCTACAGTGACTTTCATGATTTTCCTTAAGCGGTGGTACGGTGTCAGTATCATGTAATTGTTTTCGCTTTTTTCCTAGTTCGGAAATGTATTTTTAATAATTACTGATACGATATCTGTCGAACTCGTAAGTCACTCTGTGGAAAAACTGATTTAATAACCTCCTATGTTGCGGTAGCTTGTGTATTTGCCATAATCTTCTTATAAATGAAATAAAAAGGCATTTTTGGCACTCATATGAAAATAGACAAACAAGAAACATAAAAATCTTGGCGCGAAAGCTGCACGCGTCTTACGCTCCAGAAAACATAGTAGAAGATTTATATCGCCAAGGATATAAAATAATAGAAGCCGTTAATATTCTGCAGAGAAAAAATAAGAAACCACTTCCGCTATTTATGTTAAACTCTAGAAATGACGAGTACATTAAAATAATATACGAGATAACAGGGATACCAGGCATGAAGGCTGAAATAGAACCTTTAAGAAAATCAAAACTAGTCCCACGCCCAAAGATTCTGCGACAGAGAATCAAGATGCGTGTAATGTGCTGGAAAACACCACCCAAAAGAATGCAAAATGAATGAAAACAGCAAACCAAAATGTACCAACTGTGGCGAAGCCCACCTACCCAGCTCCAGAGGATGCGAAGAAGCGAAAAGGATGCAACAGATAAGAAACGAAGTAACCAGAACTAACCAAAATAATGCAAAAGAAAGGAAGACAGAAAATAGAACACTGTGCAGACGGAACCCGAAAGCATTCGCAGCATTATTAAATCCTAAGGAAAAGGAGAAAATTTCACAGAAAACAGAAGTTTCGACAAACCAGCTGCTACAAAGCCTAACGTCAAAATTTGAACAACAGGGAAAAATGTTCGAGGAGTAAGAAAAAATGCTAAAATCAATCTCTGAGAAATTAATAAAACTTGAAGGAAATAGTAACAAAGCTACTTCTTCGAAGAAGTAATAACGGACTTTGGAGCTATGCCAGCAAAACGAACATCAACCAAATTGAAAATTGTCAGAACAAAGTATTGAATAGTATCGTAGATGCGCCCTAGTACGCTTGAAACAATGATGTGCACAGGGATCCATGGATAACAGCCGTGAAAGAAGAAACAAGAAAACCTAGCCCAGAAGCATGAGAGCAGGCTTCATGACTACTTACAGATCTATTGAGCAGGCTCAAGAGGACCAAACCATTTAACCTAGCGTAAAGAGACGTGAAAGTGTCAGCAAAAAAGTAGAGCAAAAATGAAGTTGTAACACACGAATAAAGTGTTGCAAAATAGAACTGTGGGGACACCGATGGGTGAATTCTTAGCATAACCATTTAGTTAATTTAAGTTAGATAAAAATTGCTGGTTAGTCTTTTAGGCTACTTGTAATGTAACATCACAAAAAAAATACACTTCCACGCGTCTTCTAATTCGTTTTAAAAAACTATAGTGAACAGGACAGTCATCATGTTAGTTTCCATTTTTTTAATAGAAGACTGTGGTGCAATAATATGGATACCTGCTATACCACACCAAATATTAATAGAAACAATCCCTTGAGAATGGATAACACATATCCGGTGCGGATCCTCTTGTTAGTAATAGTGACGGTTATGCCCACGTATTCACCATTGTTCGTGAATTTTACATCATTGCTCAACAACTCATAATTTGAAGAATATGGATCCAGGACAAGTTGATTCCGAAAAAATTTCAAAATTAGGCCGTTTTCACGCAGTTCGTACACCAAAGTGATGTGATACTGATGAAATACATTTGCTTTCAGAACTTTTCCAATTCAAATTCTACTAATACCTTAATTTGCGTTTACATCTTTATGACTTATATAGGAATTACCATTTACTGACTCTAACAGGTCCAGTTCATTTTCCTTTTTCGTAATCGTCCTATAGCTCATTTCTCTCTGACTATGCAGTGTACAGGGATAGGGCTACAGTATTGCCATATTTCCCAGAAAGTCGCTTAAAACTGAACACGAAGACGTCAATCATAATAAATCCGCCTTTTGTATTGCAATTGGCTTATCTGTTAATACCTTGTTGAAGTTTACAGCATGAAATATTGCACGTATTGATCTGTATTTCTTTATTGCTTTGTAGACACCTTCGAAATCACGATATTCACCTAATTACCTACCTATTATTCCTCATATATTAAGTGAGTAATTAAGTACATTGCAGTTATGATAAATATTAATTATTATTTATCTATAGGGATGTTTATTATTTACATTCCAAGTATAATTACCTATCTATTATTACTGATATATTAAGTTATATTGCACTTATAATTCAACAACAATTTCAAAGTACCAACGATTACCTTAATTTGCATTATCCTCTACAGATCGAAGATATACCTGCCTTTCCCAGTTTACACGAAGATTTAAAATTTCTTTGAGTATACCTAAGTGCGACATCCCCTGGGTGCCTGCGGCGGTCTACAAGCGGCAACGCAGCAGGCGAGGTTTGCCTTTAAATAACATTGTCGTATGTTCTCTACTGCATAGTCAGAGTGAAATGATCTATAGGGCTATATCGTTTTGGAACTAACAAATTTACCTTTATTTCTTAAAGAAGTTTCAGCAAGTCTAAATATCGTTTAAGACGGTAGATTTTTAATTGGATAGCGCCTAATATATAAATAGAGGGATATAGCTACATTTTCGCGGCCTCAACCAGACCAAAAATAAGCAACATATCTGTTTTCTCGTTATTTGAAAATGTCTTATTTAACGATTAAGTAAATTGACAGCTTGACTTAGTGTTATAAGTACACAACATTGATCAATTTAATAAAAACTTATTTGGTTCCCATGTTATATGTATGTTGGGTTGCGTTAACCACTTTTAAGGCGGACAAACTTTGGCCCACCCTCTATAAATGGTGGTTAATTTTTCATTGTACACTAACTAGGTAATAAAAGGTATTTTACTTTTTCTTTTAGTAGTCTTTCTTCCAATCCCAAAAATTGTAGTTAAAGAAGAGAGCAGAAAACTTAGAAATAGTTGTAAGGGTAAAAGTACAAACGTTTTTGCTTTTATTTGTACTTAAAAATAGGGCTATTTTATTTAGCCGATTAGCTATTGGCAGACACTTATTCTAGTAGAAATTCTGTTAACTGGAAGGCTAATTGGAGCTTCAAAAAGTATTTAAGATAATCCTGAATAGCTACATTCTGGACAATAAAAAAATATATAAAAGACAAGATTCGTTATAATATCGGAGATAACTTTATAGACCTATAAGTCGATTCAGCTTCATAGGAAGTAAGTTCTTGGCATGTTGGCAAGGGTTAAAAAATTTTAAATAAAATTGTGAAAGACCAGTCTACCATAGTACCATACGTCACCTAGGCGCGGCGGCCTAGCTTGCTGTAGCTTTTACTAAATATACGTTAACTCCACCAACCTCCACCATGTCTAACAATGCCCACGTGTGAATCTTTGGCACCGCCGTATAACTTGAACTTACTGTCACGATGAAATGGATTGGTGTCCTTAATAAGCAATGTAAATTGCTATTATTTCCTTAATTTGGTTTCTTTTTTTCAGATTTGGCCCAAATAAGCGGCTATCCCGATTTGCTGGTGCCCATTTAACCGGAATCTACTGTATTATATCACGAAACTAAATGGTTTACAAAAAATATGTTTCAGTTAATACACAAAAATTTCGAAAGCGGCCCGCTTCTACCTCTATTCTATTTCCAAATACTGCTGCTTACAAGCAATTGTTGAAAGGCTATTAAATAACTTAAATTTTATGTGTAGGCCGCCAGTTTTTGAGCAACAAAATTAAATGTTTAAAAATTCCCAGTAAGTCTCAAAGACGAACTTCCCTTAGAAACATTAAACTTGCGAGCTTTTAGACATCTATCACTTCACAAAATTTGATCAGAACGTTAAATGTTTGTTTACAAACTATAATGTTTCGGAAATTATCTTAAAAATTCCACCACTTTACACATTTTTTTATTCACAGATTACTGTGTACGTTTTAATGGTTCCAATGGTTAAGGGATATAAAGTAACTTAAGGTTTATGTCGACTGAAAACAGTCTCAGTCTCACTTATGGGTCCCAGGGTTTTTCCAAAAATTTGTTTCAGCGAAGAAGCCTTAATATACTTCAAGGTTTTAAATTTTGTAACATTCGGACAAGCCGTTTTGGATATATCGGGATCCTCTACAATACCACGGACAGATGAAGCCATTTCTTTCGTTTTGTGGAGGTTCGTTCCTATACAAATTTGAAATTGATCGACGGAACAACATTTTTGCCTGCATCTGTATTATAGAAAGAAATTGAAATTTCTTGAGAACTGCAGTTCATATGTGTATCATGAAGAGAAAAGTTAAGAACAAATTGTCTACATTTTTTAAGGATTTTTTCCCATAGAAACATGCCCTAAACTAGACAAAGAAAATTTACAACACAACTCACAAGCTCTTGCATATGAGAAACTAAGTTACTTTAATCTTTATTTCATCATCTCAAAGTTGGTAAATATTAACACAGCAAACTGAAATAGAAATTATTACCTTGAAGGAACCCCTTACTATCATACTTTTTAGAACATCTAAATACAAATTTTTCCAACAATACCTTCATCTTCAGTAGAAAGTGATGAACGCATAGTGTCTAAACATTCGCTGAGGAATACATGTGAAGATAAGTTATTCGCCAAATCAACAATGGAAGTGCAAAGAAATTCTTATGCAAAATTTTCGCAAAGATATCGAAATCTGCATAGGTCCCAGGTAGTTTTTATTATAAATATGTCTAGAGTGGTGCAAATATCTACAAGCACTTATTTTGAAAATATCCCTTCAGAAATCCCTATATTTGGGAATGTATTACACCGTTTAGTGGATAATTACAGAAGCAGTTGGAAATCGACTAAGTTCACACAAAGTAGGTTAATTTCAGTAAGTTTACTGTAATTTAAGAACTGATCTATGTAGATTCAGTTTTGAAGCTTAAGCACTGGTTCACATAATTATGTACTACTAGTTCATTGGAAGCATTTTAATAAATACAAAAACCTGCTATTTTATGGAACAACAATATTGCAAATGAACATTCAACTTTATACATTTGTAAATAAAACAGAAATCCTCAAAATCACAACAAGTGAAAGTTAAGATAATTTAACAGCTGTTAAGGGGTTCGGCCCTTTTTCTAGGTTAAATATTTTTGTAAAAGTTGATCATTACAGTAGCTTTCCAGATTTTACTTAAAAAGCTTGGAAAATAATTCAATGTATGTTACGCAACTAGACTAAACAGGAACCGTTAAACAATCATTTCCTACACTGACTCAGGAAACTGTGGAAATCTGTTTTCAAATCCAACTTTCTCTAATATAATAAATTAAAGTAAACTAAAAGTCATGCGTTAATATTTTATTAAATGTAGCAGGAAAAACGCATAAGAAATGTCCTAAGTTCAATGAAAGGTTTTATTGTTTACATTTCAATACCCGCCAACTGTTTCATTTTTCACTTTAAACGAACTTTCGCGTCGAGCTTTTTTCTCGTTTTGTCGCTCTCTTGGTTTTCCCAGAGGAGCTATACATCACTCTCTGAAACTAGCTTATTTTCTTTAGGAAATGATGCAGCGCATCAGGAAAATGAACGACGTGAAATAATTTAAGAATTTAGTGTTGGTAAGTCCTACTTTTGACATTTTTGGAAAAAAATTCACGTTACTTTTTCTACGTTACTTTATTATTGTTTACAAAAAAACTGTTGTTTGAAATACATAATACAGCAAATCTACGAATATACAAGAAAATCATATTTGCAAACCGAAAGTGGTTCAAATTGTAATATTAACAAATCTACAAATTTCCCTAACGCCAGTTCTACAATTTATAGAAAACAGAATATGGGGGAAATGGGTCCAGCGGATTTTGTTACATGTATCTAACTTCAGCTTTTCGGCATATTGCATTTCCATAAGTGGAATACGTACCCATTGACATAAAAGATATACCCAAATGTCGTTACAGGGAAAACAAAACGGGGTGCAAAGAGAAAATAAGTGCTTGTTCAATAAACATTTAAAATAGAATTGTCCGAAGCTTCGCACAATATTGTTGCTTCCCATTACATTTCAGAAGACAGATTTTAAGAAAATATATAGACTGGGTCACCCTGCTTAAAAGAGGGTGACGCAACCCAACGTACATGTAGTATGGCACCCACATTCATTTTTTCTTTAATTTAATTAAATTGATTAATGTTGCCTATTCATGATAATACTAAGTCGAGCTGTTGGGACACCAACACATAAGAAGGCGCAGAAAGTCATCCAAGGTCTCAATAAGGGAAAGGCAGCAAGAGAACACCTATGGGGAAAAATATACAGTCTACTAAGAAAAGTTTGGGAACAGGAACAATTACCCGCCCAAATATTCACCTTAATAGAAACACTGGAAAAGGCATGGGAATATAATGCAAGCATATCCCAATGGTTTGTAGATTTTAGGTAAGCCTTATGATTCAATAGACAGGAAGGTACTAGGACATATTATGAGAGTTCGGAATACCCAGCAAATTAATCCGATTGGTGGAACGACTACTGGAAGGCTCAAAGGACAAAGTGATATTGCAAAATACAACATTAGAGCAGTTGGTAATTAAAACAGGGCTGAGACAGAGAGATGGTCTCTCAACAATACTGTTTAACTTTTCTTTAGAGAAAGTAGTAAGAAGTTATAGCGGCAGCTTCCAAGAGTTCCACCGTATCCATAAATTCCTCGTACCCACGGAATGCGTTACTGTAGCAACCATGTTTTTTCAGCGGTGCGAACAATGGAATCAGCTTTCTCCAAGACGATGTCACGTCCGTACGAAGACTATCACTCTTACACCGACATTACTGCGGGGAGGTTGATGGTATTCAAGTTGTTCATACTTATTATTATTATTATTATTTGTGTTACCGTAGTTATGTTCGTGATTTATTAAATCTTTTATTACATGCAGAGTGTACATTTATTTAGTGCAACCAACACTAAGAAGTTTATCGACTAACCGGAAAGCCACTACAATTAACAGCTTTACACAAATATCAACTTGCACATATGACAGAGGTAACGAAAAGCCTGTTAGAAATGGAAAGAGAATCAATGAACAAAATACGTAATACTTAACAATAGGGAGGCGGGGAGGACACAGATTGCTTAGAATATAACGAAGAATGAATATAATTTTGATTGGATGACCGTAGAGGCACTTTATTATACATATAATAGTTCTTTGTTGTCGTCTGAACTATTATTATATTAGACAAATAATTTACAAGATAAATGATTTACATTATTTACGTTTTACTTAAGCGCATCCTAAACCGCCCTTAGAATTCAAAATCTGGTGCAGTCTTTGTCCTGCACAAACTATGATTCCTGCCTTAATTTTACTCAAAATAAAGCTATTTGAGCATGTCCTTCTATTATAAAAATAGTAACTTAGCTAAGATGTGATAACACCATAGCTGTTGTTCGCTAGGCAAAAATCAAATGGTAAGCAGTAGCTCCTTAACAGCAAGGCTATCTTACATCAATCATCAACTGTCCTGGAAAATAAATGCATATCTGGCGTTAGTTATCTTAGAAAATCCCATACAAAAAATACACAGTTATTTTTCTGGCCCAATAAATAAAATATAATAATTTATACTGATAAGCGTAGATCTGTTGATATTTATTTTGCAGCAGCTCATACAACAAAGACATAATTGATTTTTAAATAAATTATTCATTCTAGAGGTTAGCGCGTTAGACTTCTACGCCGAAGGTCCTGGGTTCAGTTCCCAGTACCTAAACATCGGATTTTTAACGGCTGTTCTCCCTCGCAAGGCAATGGCAAACCAGCGAGGTATTCTGCCTAGTAAATCTTCTCTGGAGTAGAAGTGTTTACACTTCCAGTGGTTCGGAGCCCACGTTAAGCTGTAGGTCCTCTAGGTCTGTGGTACTTTAAACGCGCAACACAGGCATAGGAAAGAAGCTCGTTACGTCTCGTAAGAGATAAAGCACTCTAAGAAGACGAATTCGAGCTCGAGGAGTTTGCTTTGCGGTAGTGTTACTATTTTTTACTTTGAGCGTTAGTTCCCGCTGAAATGCAGTCCGAAGTTTCAGGGTGGTAAATGTTTTGGAGCATTTGAATGATTAGACGACGTTGGCCATAAATTGGCGTGAACATTTGAACGAATTTACACCAGGGGACGCCGTTTTTCGTAGTTGTCGCTGTTTACTTTAAACAGTTACAATGGTTTATTCGATTTCAGAAAGAGTTGAAATAATTACGTTTTTCTTCGGAAACAATAAATGTACCAGTAGAAGCGCCGAATTGTTCAACCAGCAACATGTAGTTATATATCTATCTATCATGATTATGTATGGAAAGTTTCAAGTATATTTTGGGGTTAGAAATTTTTGAGAGACTGGGCCTATCTCAAATAAAATGCGAAATGCTGAAAATCCAGTAAGAAACGAAGCGGCGGAATCCGCGGTTCTTAGCTACGTTGTTACGCTGAATACAAGTGTTCAATGAATTTTGAAACACTACACATTTTATCCCCAAAAGATTAATTTGCTACAAGAATTCAATGAAGAGGTCTTTGACCGCCGATTGCAATTTTTTTAGGCTATAAGTGGACGGGCGATAAATTACTCAAAATTCCTTTTTAACGTCCATTTTTTCCGGCGAATCCACTGTTTTCATAAATAGTACAGTCAATCGCCATAACTTTATTTAACTTAATTTAAACAAGTCAGTCCAATTCTTTAAAAGATTTAAATCAATGTATAATCAACAAATGCCGTCTAATCACTCCACAAATGCTTCCAGAATGTGCAACGACATTTTGGACGGAAACAGATAGACTACCAACCAAAGCCTACCGAACATTTTATTAATATATCTGCACAGATACTGTTAACCATTTTTGCAAAAACATATTTAATAGATAGAATTGTTTTACAGACCTATTAAATTAATTTGTAAATTTAATGATTAAAGAGAACATTATGTTAAAATAACTCAAAAAAGTAGTACATACATGTTATTGATACATTAGATATGAATGATATTTCTCTTTCTTACTTATAATAAACATACATAAGAGCTTTCAAAAATGAACTTCAATATACAGTCACATTACTGAACTTCGATAAGCTTTTCACTACTACGTACTGTCGTGAAAAACGGTGCTTCTGTTAATATTTCGCACGTATAAATTCCACTGGTTTTGGAAGTTACTGAAGAAAGCACGATCGAGGTGTTGCTAAAGCTAGAACGCTGTTAACATAAAGAAAAACAGTATTTGAAACTTAATTAGTGTTTGAACAATAAGCTTTCCTTAATAAAACTTTTTGGAATTTTAAAACTCAATGCAAGCACATTTACAAAATAAATAAATACAAATAAAATATTTGGTATTTTACTTAGACTTACTTCAACATTAACACCTGGTACCGGAAAAACTCTCGCAGAAGGACTTTCATTCGGAAGGTACCTGTAGAATTCATAGTAGAACTTGTAAAGTTTAATTGTGTAAACTATTTCAGAACCAACATCGTACGTCCACTCTAATTTAACGGATTCTCCTGCAGTTGGTCGTGTCGGAGTTATCTTCAGTTCGACATATGGTAGATTTGGATTAGCTAAAAAGATATGTTGTAAGTTGGGTGCTAATAATATAGTGAATTTTTTACTCATTTAAAAATGGTTCGCCGTCATGTTGACAGTTTTAAATGTAATATATTAGTGTATATGATTAAACAACAATTAATACAACTTTTCGTTTCACTTTGTTGTGTCTAAGCCTCAACGGTTATATTTTTTTCCACAGTCGGTATTTTAACATTTGGTGGTTTAGTGCATCTATATTCTATAGCTTCCATTGGAATTTAATGTTACTAGGGAAAGCACAACCGAAATGTTGCTACAGCTGCACATCTGCTGATGTGAACAAATACAAAACTTGGAACTGAATTAGTGATTCGGCATCCCATTTTAGATTAAAAGATAGTTTGGCCTTTTCCAAGAAAGTAACAAAAAGCGAAATATTAAGATTGATTTCAGTTATTACATCAATTTTGACACCTGAGTGTGATAATCATCAAATTGGCTGTAGCTGTAGATTCTTGGTTACCTTTGAAAGTTCTATACGAATAGACGTTGCCAGAACGAACATCTAGACCATTCTAATTTAACTGATTCTCCAACAACTGGTAGGTGGTAGGTGTTAAGTTAAGCTTTGAGTCCTTGGAATATTAACATCAAAACAGAACAACGTCATGTTTATAGCTATAAGGCGACGTAAAGTGAAAAACATTAAGGAAGACCACTTTCAGCTGTGCTTTGTTCTGGTTGGGATTGTATGGTTACGCATTTATAGTCGACCCCCGCTTTAAAATTTGGTATTACGGTGTTCATCGCGCAGTGATAACTTCCGCGGAATTGATTAAATTTAAATCTAAATGAATTTTATTCAATGATTCAGAAATTGTTTACGAGACATTAAAATGTAATCATAAATATTTACATTACATTTTGGGAGAGGTTACCACCTCCTCTGCCAATTTTTCTGGTACCTACTTGCTGGTTCTGATGGTATAACAGTTATGTTTTGCTGGACTATTGCCGTTTCAAACATAGGTGCATCAGTGGACACTTCGCACTGATATATTCCACTGGCGTCTTCATCTAATGGTTCAATTTCAATGGAAATTCCCCTCTGTTTAACCTAAACAACAATCAAACAACCACAATTAAACTTTAGTTGATAATTTGTTGAATATATTATAAGAAATAGAAAAGAGCATGCCCTAAAATGAAATTGTAAATTTCGAATTCACTTATAATTGTGTCAGGTTCGTGTGAAAGAGGAAAACTGCTAAGGCATGCTCCTCGATTAGAGGGAGAGCCGGGCAATGTGTAACTCAATTGTTAAAAACGTTAAAAAACGTAACGCAATCTTAGACAACCTAAAAATCCTTAATGCCTAAAAATTGACATTTACGAATCCAACTTGATGAACATTGAAAAACTTGTTATCGATTATTGAACTGTCCACAATTACCTTGAAATTAGTAGAAAACGGGTGAAGCTATAAAACACTCTTGAAAATCTCCAAATAGCTTAGAAATCCCTCCTGGAAACTCCTTCGAACATCGTGAATAGCTTTAACCAAATTCAAAATACTTAACGTAAAATTGTAGAAAAGGCATAAACCCTTGAACAACCCTAAAACGCTAAACTAATCTTGCGAATTATACCAAAATGTAAACAAAGAAGGAAAAAGGACTGATTCGAGGCAGTGGAGAGGTGCAACTAAACCAGAATGAGTAAAATAAAAATTGGAACCATAGAAAATGAAGAGCTGTATAAAAAAGAAAAAAGAGAAATGAAGAAAATATGTAGGAAAAATAGAAGGGTATATTTAGAACAGAAACTGGGCAGAATCGAAGAAAATTTTGTTAATAAAGAGGCTAAGAACTTCTATCGAGAGGTCAAGAAAGGAAAGAACTTGCACAAAAATATGCCAAGATATTATAAGGATGAAGAGGGCCAGGTACTGAGAAGAATAGATGAGAAATTGGATAGATGGGTGAGATATTCTGAATCAGTACCCAATCCAGAAGAACAAGACCAAGAGCCACACCGACAGATTGAAGAAGTGGAGAATCAGATCACTGAGGATCAAGTGCCAAATGGGAAGGAGATCCATGATACAATAGTTAAGCTACGGAGTAACAAATCACCAGGAGAAAATGGTATCACAGCGGAATTACTTAAAGAAGGTGGACAGATACTACAAGAAGAAATAACGAAGCTGATACAAGAAATATGGAAGAGCAAACAAATACCCAGGCAATGGTCTGAAGCGATTCTGTGCCCTATATACAAGGTAATATTACAGAATGTAAAAATTATAGAGCTTTACAAGATACAGTGTATAAGATATTAGCAATACTAATCAGAGAGCGTAT
>JABXWE010015661.1:0-10077 GCA_014611495.1 Limonius californicus
TCTAACTATCGGCATGCGCATGCGATGAACGGTTTCTTGAGATGTTGGAACAAAACTTATATTTCTCTTTTCAAAAACATTAAGGTTAATATATTTATTTGTAGAAATGGCAAAGTTATTCAGAAAAGGCGCTTCAAATATCAAAAACAAAACACAATTTGCAAGAAATTAACAGATGAATACCTTGCAGTTGTCAAAACTATAAATTCTTTTGTTATGCGCATGCGCAATAGATAAAACGTGCTCGGTTCTAACTATCGGCATGCGCATGCGATGAACGGTTTCTTGAGATGTTGGAACAAAACTTATATTTCTCTTTTCAAAAACATTAAGGTTAATATATTTATTTGTAGAAATGGCAAAGTTATTCAGAAAAGGCGCTTGAAATAACAAAAATAAAACAAGAAATTAACACATTACTAACTTGCAGTTGTCACAAATTAAAATGTTTTTGTCATCATTACGTTTCAAGTAATACTTGTACATATGCAAAACGCATTTCTTTAATATTGAAAAAATTGATTTATTACTGGTATTTAACGGTTCGAATTCTCACTGTAAAAATTAAATGTTTTCAGGATGGTTTGAAAGTGGTAAATTGTTTGATTGTTGAATAATGGTAAATATTGTTGTCATGTTGTATGTATTTGTTAAGTCATGTTTCTTAAATACATTTGTACATCTCAGTATGTAAATCTTCATATTATTAAAAAGATAAAACCAAAGTTTTATCAATTAAGGTTAAAATTATATGCACATTCCATTAAAAAAATTAAAGTTTGTGCTATCTATAACTCTCACACAAACGTAACATTACGAAAATATTTTTTGTTAATACTAGTAAGAAAATTTATTTTTTTCTTCAATGTTTTTTTTTTATATTTCTACTCCTAGCTGAGTCATTTAGTTTCAAAGCAATGGGTTAAATGAAATTTTTCACTCCTATCTAGTAAGTGAAGCGTATTTTTGGGAAAACCAAGAATAGGATTAAAGTAAACTGCTAGACCTTCTATCTTTTACCATTTTCGAGATCCCTGTAGTGTACCTATTACAATAGACACTCAGAGTATTAAAAAAAAAATACATATATTAGATTTCAATTCCCAGACAAACATTATCCTTAGTACTCAAAGTATATATTATGTATACTGGGAGAAACTTTGCACAAAATCTTAATAACAACTGCTGAAATATTTGGTTTCTGAAGATGATATATACTGCTGCTATTCGGATCTAATTTATTAAAATCTGTTCTGTTATTAAGTTATTGTGATAAAACAAAACATTTAAGATAAATACAATGAAATACTTGAATATAAGGTTGGCAATAAGAAAAAACCGCATCCACAATTCCCTTCGCATAATCTTGTAAAATGATTGAATTTTTGAGACTTAAAAAGTACAAGTACAAAACTGTGCCACATGTGGGTTGTACATGTAAATATATACCGATACAGTTATAATTAAATATAAGAGTAATAAGTGAAAGTAGTAAAAAAGCACATGCAAAAGAGGGAACTTGACGTACATAATTCGAAGTTGGTAGCCAAGTTTTTCACCTGTTACATAAACAAATTATTATGAATTTCAAATTAAACATCAACAAAGACTGAACCTACTAGAATTTATACATAACCAACGTGCATGTTTTTTCTTCACATGTGAAATCTAAATACCAGGGGTTTACTAAAGAGAGATGATAACATTGCGAAAAGCTATTTCCATAAACAACGCAGATTTAAATATTTGATTGTCTTTCTCTTGAAAAATTTTTATATTAAATTTCTTAATTGCATATTTGAAAAGAGAACAAAAGCTTTATTAGAAACATTTGAGAAAAACATAAAACACAGTGATCCTTGCTTCAGTACAACACCTAAGAATTTCATAAAACTATCATCTTTCAGCAGCTTTCTTTATATTTACATACACTTTGTTAAATTTATTGAATTTATTATGAATAATACAAGAACTATTTAATTGGGAAGTGAAACCCACAAAACCCTATACATTATTGATATTTCTCAATCTACAGTAAATATTTTCTTTAAAATAAACCTACTCAAAAATATATTATTGCTATGTTAAACATTTTTGGCTGCCCTCTTCAACCATTCAGCCAAGAAAATTGTCACATACAAACGAAGAAGTATCCTGCCTTCTGCACGGTAGTTTGATGTTAAATTATGCTATAAAAATAAGGTCACCAAATATTATAATATTAGATGATCTTGCATTAAAGATTATTTAAAACAAAAGAATACAAAACTGATTCTAAGGCATGTATGACACGCTGTTCAAAATTTTGTACAAAATTCTGTAGATTCATGCTCTAAAACCTACAGAATTTTGTACAAAGTCGACGTCGCATCGATGCGCAAACGAGCAATTTTTAGTGTTTATCAACGATCACAGAGGGCAGAAAAGAATATGTTTACTACGTGTTTACCCCGCCTGCCGACACCTCACGTACTTTCTCTTATCTCGCTCGCGGTCTTTACTGCTGCAGCTTGTTTGCTTTGTCGTGGGTTCATGTAAAATAAATAAATAAAAGCGCTACGAACTTATTCATTAACCTAATATTATACAATCTTGTTAGAATTCTACTTTATCGACAGTCGCGTAATTATTTTGACAGTTTTTTTCATAGATGTTAACGTAATTTGCACTTATTTGGGCATGGTCAAAGACAGAATTTTGTACAAAATCCTATTCCGTGTAAGGCCTGTATGACACGGCACAGAATTTTGTACAAAATTTTGTTCAATCTTTGTACAAAATTTTGAATATAATTTTGTACAAAATTCTGCAAAACACGTATTACACAGAACAGAAATATGTACAGCATTTTGTACAATATTCTGTCTGTAAGCATGCGCAAATTGGTGCAAATTGCGTTGACATCTGTTAGAAAACTGTGAAAATAATCACACGACTGTTGATAAAGTAGAATTCTAACAAGATTTGACAATATTAGGTTACTGCATAAGTTCGTAACGCTTTTATTTATTTATTTTACATGAACGCACGATAAAGCAAACAAGCTGCAGCAGTAAAGGACGCGAGCGGGATAAGAGAAAGTGTGTGCAGTGTCGCACGGAGGGTAAACATATTCTTCTCTGCCCTCTGTGATTGTTAACAAACACGAAATATTGCCCGCTTGCGTATCGATGCGACGCCGACTTTGTACAAAATTCTGTCTGTTAGCATGCGCAAATAAGTGCAAATTACGTTAGCATGTATGAAAAAACTGTCAAAATAATCATGTTAATGTAGATAAGGTAGAAATCTATCAAGATTTAATAATAATTGTTTACTTTTGTTTACATAACCTCGAATGTTGTTTATCTTTTAGTGGCTTGTATTATTTTTACACTTCCGGGAAGGTTTGTTTGGTTTCTAAGTTATATTAACTTTGTGTAGAATGGCTAGCGTTAAGAAATTTTAGGTGGTACACGTGGTAAAACATTTACGTCTTTCCTCTCTGTGATCATTGATGAACACTAGAAAGTGCTCATCGATTTGACGTTGTTTCTGAACAAAATCCTGTAGACTTTAGAGTATGAGCGACAGAATTTTGCGTAAAATTCTGAAAAAATTTTGCTATATGACACGGCACAGAATTTTGTAAAAACACTTTGAACAAAACTTTGTACAAAATTCTGTACCGTGTCACAAATTTTGTACAAAGTTTTGTTCAAAGTGTTTTTACAAAATTCTGTGCCGTGTCACAATATTTTGTACAAAGTTTTGTTCAAAGTGTTTTTACAAAATTCTGTGCCGTGTCACAATATTTTGTACAAAGTTTTGTTCAAAGTGTTTTTACAAAATTCTGTGCCGTGTCACAATATTTTGTACAAAGTTTTGTTCAAGGTGTTTTTACAAAATTCTGTGCCGTGTCACAATATTTTGTACATAGTTTTGTTCAAAGTGTTTTTACAAAATTCTGTGCCGTGTCACAGAATTTTGTACAAAGTTTTGTTCAAAGTGTTTTTACAAAATTCTGTGCAGTGTCATGCAGGTCTAATACGTGTTTTACAGAATTTGGAACAAAATTTTGTACAAAGCATTTTTACCAAAATGTGTGCCGTGTCATACCGCAAAATTTTGTTGAAAACTTTGTACTAAATTTTGTAGATTCATGTTCTAAAACCTACAGAATTTTGTACAAAATCGGCGTCGCTTCGATGCGCAAACGGTCAATTTTTAGTGTTTATTAACAGTCACAGAGGACAGAGAAAAATATGTTCACCACGTGTTTACACCGCCCTCCGACACCACGCGCACTTTCTCTTATCTCGCTCGCGTTCTTTATTGCTGCAGCTTGTTTGCTTTGTAAAATAAATAAATGAAAGCGCTACGAACTTATGCATTAACCTAACATTATAAAATCGTATTAGAATTCTACTCTATCGACAATCGCGTGATTATTTTGACAGTTTTTTCATAGATGTCGCCGTAATTTGCACCTGTTTGCGCATGCTCACAGATTGAATTTTGTACAAAATTCTGTTCTGTGTCATGGAGGCCTAATACAAGGGAGTAATTAAAAAAACAAACAAAACTAGGATGACGACAGTTCAGCAAATAACGGCAATCTCAAATGTGCATAGAGATAATGGAGGATACTTTAAATAGTTACATGAGCTAATATGAGCATTAATGTGTTCTAATATGTTATGTTATATCTCAATGGTGCTTTTCTTTTCTGTGATATCATTGAAATAAAATTTAAAGTAAAAGTACTATTGTAGTCAGAATTTAATACTAGTAAGCTTCTAATTTGATAGAAACAAATGGGGTATTTAATTAAAAAAAATTGGGTTTGCTGCTGATTTGTTGTTCTAGTGACAATGTTCTTTGGTAAACAGTTAGCTATAACACCAAAAATCATTTATGATATCAGATTATTATTTTCAAATTGACTCATTTTAAAGAAATATTAGTGAAAAATGAAATCTCAATCACCTTGCATATTTATAATATATAGTATTGATATTATTACAAAAGCAAAGTTTTATAAACTATTAATAATTTTTATAAATTGTGTAAAGTTCATTGTACTTTATAAATATAATTATTCTTAAGGTATGAAGTTCCAGGTAAAGTAAATGTAAATGTATTAATTTATACACAGGGTGTCTCAAATTGAGTAGTATACCACTAGAATCTCGGAAATGTAAAACATACAATGGTTGAATGAAAGAAAATATGCAAGCTTATAAGGTTAATTTATTAATACTTTTGTTTTTTCGAAACAACACACAAATTACTGGTTATAATCGCAAAGTTGAAGTCGATCGACTTTTTAAAATGTGTACAACTTTATTATTTCATATGTCAATTAAAAAAAACCAGTTGTAGGGAATTGTAGGCTCTACAAAATTGGTATACATTAAATGTTGCAGTTTCATAATTTTTAATATACATGAACTTGAATTTAAAATGGAACCCCTACAAAAATTTGGCATGAATATAAAATTCAATTCAATCCAGTGTGCTGGAATGCATTACTAAAACAAATGTAATACGTTAAGCATTCAATTTTCAGTACAGATTCT
This sequence comes from Limonius californicus, assembly GCA_014611495.1. NCBI lineage: Eukaryota > Metazoa > Arthropoda > Insecta > Coleoptera > Elateridae > Limonius > Limonius californicus. The sequence continues at coordinate 5,562 of JABXWE010015661.1, forward strand.
TCTGTCTTGTAGAAATGAATACTTGTTTTTATAAGCAATGGAATCAAAGCACAATATAATAAAGACAGAAAAGCGAAAAATCAGCTTTCTTGTCCTGTCATATTTTGATATATTTTTTTTATAATGTAAGTTGAAGGGGCTCATCCAAAATTATGAGAATAAAAATTTTTAAACTCTGCTAAGCTTGTAGGGTCTGCAAGTCCCTACACACCGATTTTTTTTAAATGATAATCATATTAAATTGAAACGAGAGCAGAGACACGAAAAACTAAACTGTTGTTAAGAACAAATGAAATATTGGGGAGTGTAAATGGAAAGAGTTTAATCACAGAATAAGAAATTAGTTAAAGTGTGTAAAATAGAAGACACAGTGAAATGGGGAAGAAGAAAAAGAATACAACGGAGCGAACATGTCCAGAGAATGAAGGAAGATAGAATTTCCAAAATATGTATGAACAACATACCACATGGAAATAGACCAAGAGGAAGACCCCCAAAAAGGTGGAAAGAAAGCTGGACCTCCGGATCACAAGAACAGGCTTAAAAATCAAAGTAAAACAGATCAAAGGCCTATTAGAGTAACTGAGTTTGTATCTCTTACTGTTTTTGACATTCCAATGGTATACGCGTCAATTTAAAACACTGTGGAAAATAAATTTCAGAGATTTTAGTATTGGAATTTTTTGTTTCCGCTCTCCAATATTATATTTTAAAATTAAGAACTGTTTAATAAAATATAATAAAGTTACATAAACCAGTATAAATGTTTTAACTGTGCAATACTTACTATTCTGAATCGGGAGTCCAACCAACCCTAACAACATATTCCATCCAGGGAAATAACATCGACAATGAAAATTGTAGTTCTAACATACAAATATCTACTATTTGCCTAGTATCATTGACTTTAAATTCTATCATCTTAAGATATGACTTAGAATTTGCACAACCAGCTCTAGGAAACCTGAACTCTTCTACCTCCCCTGAATCTGTTTGCGACGAAGGAAAGCAGAAGATTTTCACATCTCCATCATCGACTTCTTCATAAAGTATTCTGTATACTCCATCTTAGAATAAAACATAATTTAAGTTTTTTCCCACATTTCATATCATGGTCAAAGCTACGCCGTGCCATGTAAATTTCATAAATTAAAATAATAAACTTTATCTAAAAATACATTTGGATTTAAAGTCTTACCTTTGCACGACGGCTGCCACCAATACCCTTGATATCGACTAAACTCTTCTTGCATAACGTACGAGGGAACACCTGCACACAGAGGATCATCTGCAAGACTTCTACCTCCTTTATGTGCATACGTAAGTCTAACATTGCATCCAGAGACGGTATGGGCGACCCAGATATCATGATTGCAAATATATGCCACCAGATCTGGATTGGATGGGCAAATCTGAGGGTTCAATTTTGCCCCGGATGAAGTCATTCTCAACTTTGTGGGGAATAGAGGTGCAGCCTTGAAAAAGTAACACTTAATTACTTTTGGAAAATCTTTCTTAATGTGCTATGCATTTTATGAACAGCAATTACCGAGTATCCACTATCCAAACACTGAAATAAGCTACTCGCAGCTGGAAAAACTATTTTTCCAGACTCGCTATGAATTTCGTATGATGTGATTCCCCATGTAGCGAGCCGCTTTCTCTCCCACAGCAATTGTTCTTCTCTAGAAAATTTATTTGTAGATGATAAGCTTGGAAAGTTAGCTTCGATCACACAGTTCCATTGCAACTTTAAGCTAGTTGCCTGATTACTATTAGGGACGTCTGCATATAACAGGGTCATTTCCCAGCCATTTTGTGGTGTACTTAAAAAGTAAATTCTAGTTCGGCCATCCTGCAGCGTTCGAAAGGATATGGACGTTGGTACCATTGTGGACAAACTGGATAGCTGTCTGCGTAAATCATTTACAACACCTTTTAGTTCAGACCAAGACAACTTAGTGTCTGTACTTTTTGTTTCCATTTTATAACTAATTTCTAACCATCTGTTTACTAAAACTGTTTTTTGTCAAGATGTAGAGAATCCCTCCAATAATTCATTGTCCTAGTGACAGCTAGTGTCGGCTTTCCACAGTTTCTTTAATTTCATTGTTCTTCTGAAAATTCTAGACGACTAATAATACAGAAACAAGAAAAAAATCTGTTTTAAAGGAATTCAGAACACATATGAAATCTCTTTTCGACCTAAATAAAATCTAACCTAACTTACCTGACAACCGAACTGGTTTTGTTTGGTGTTATTTAATAAAAATCCCTAAAACGATGTTAGTTATATTTATTATTTCACTGTATCTTAATATGTAACAAGGTAAAGGTAATTTTGGAATTTGCAGGATTTGAACTTGAGATTATTTGAATATTTGCAGGCGTCGTGACTCACGAGAACATTAAATTCATAAACTACACTGCTCAAAATAATTAACAGATATTTAACAACATCAATAATTAAAAACAGTCAGATAAAATAGCACCTTCAAATATTTTTATATTTCAACTGCAACATTTTTAAGCAAGAAACCGAACGGTTTTGTGACGTTTTCATTTGTTGCTATAAGTTGAAACGCGATTGTCGCTGGAGGGTAGTAAAGTGCACTTTAACACACTTTTGCACACAGTTTATACAGAAAGAGTTAAAAGTATGGAGACACCGATTTGCTGTCGTTAATATTCATTTTATAAGAAAATGTTCAATACAAAAGTTTTTTATGAAATTTTTATCTACATATTGTTATACACGAAAAATTTTTTATTCAATTGTTTTTGAGTTATGACTAGGGTTCGGATTTTTAGGCATTAAATATGCTCATTATAGGCAGGCAAAAACGCACTTAAAAAATGCAATATAGGCAAAAATAGGCATGTAACAAATCTAAAAATTAAAAACTTTTATTTGATACAAAAAGAAAATTTGAGGTATAATTGGGATGAATAACATAAATTTGGTGTAAAAAACACTGACTATACATTTTACTTAATTTTAAATTAAAAAGAGACTAAGGATTAACGTAACATATTAACATTTTTTCTAAATGTTCTGGCGTTAATCTTCTTCTGTTGTCCGTAAGAATTTGTTTATATCTTGAAAACGAACGCTCGACATCGCATGAGGTAACCGGGGCATATTTGAAACATGGTAGTTCTGCGCTGGTCATTTTCAGAGGAATGTTTGTTGACTCACCTAACAAAATTTGGGCAGTTTCTGATAAACGCGAGTATCCGGGATTTTTTATTAAAATTTCTTCCAAGCGTTTGGCAACGATTTTTGCAATTTTTCCTGGTGCGTCCTTCAAGTTTTTCCTCAAATACTCTATCCTGCGAATATTTTCGCATAATGGTTCTGCTGATGCTTCCAAAGCTTTCGTAGTTTGTAGAATAATTTTAAAATGTGAAACCACGTATGTTAACTCAGCTTGAATAGCTGAGTTTCGAAAGGCTTCTTTTGTTTTTGACAAACAGTCCGGGTTATCGTCTATGATTTCTATTACAGTTTAATTTTCTGAAAATTTTCGTGGTAAAATATGGCTGCTTGCAACCATGTCCCCCAGCGTGTGATAACTGGTTCTGGTGGGAGTGGTAATTCAGAGCACATTTCGCGATATAATTCTCTCCGAAGAGGGGCTTTTCAAGAAAACTTTTTTTTTGTTTTTGAAATTAATTTATTTGTCGTTGGAAAATTTTCACGCACAGTTTCAGCTACTAAATGTAAGGCATGTGCAAGGCAAGTAGAATATATCATGTTACGATAAAACACTTCTAAATTTTTTTCAGTTTTTGACATATACGGCGCACCGTCGCGTCGGTGAGAAGCAGTCTTACTTTTTCATCATTTCCTCCATTTGGCCACAGAAAACCAAAACTCGTTGTTGGCTATTGCTTGCCCGTTTGCGTCCGTAGTTTCATCTACCGCGGCCCAGATATTATTGTTTCCTATTTGTTCGCGGATGGAATTGATTTTCCGCTGGTAACAAACATTTAGATAGTTTTTCCTTACAGTTGATTCACGAGGTATGTTGTGTTTGGTGTATAGTTTTCTAAAAATTCTCTAAACTTATCGCATTCTAATTTATTCCAGGGAATATTTGCGGCTAATAGTGCTTCACACAAATCAAATGAAAATTGATTTTTCACAGAGTTCAAACCGACATTAGTTAAGAATGTTTGAACACTATTTCTTTGCCTTTTACTGTTGGACATATGAATACCAGTTTTCAAATGTTGGTCCAGATAGTATTTTTTTGAACACTTCACCTAATTAAAAATAAATTCAACTAATTGATATCCTACTACGATAAAAATGTAAGTATAATATAATAAAATACCTCTTTTGAACAGTCCTGGCAATATACAACTCTTCCATCCGTTGTAAAACACTGACTTTCTTCCACTAAACGTTGTAAGTTTGAACTCAAACTTGATTCAGTCTCTGGCATTTTCACTTAAAATATTAAACAATAATGCGTTCTCAAAAATAGAAGACGTATTCGCTACGATTATT
>JABXWE010015662.1:0-16747 GCA_014611495.1 Limonius californicus
TTATACTGTAACTAACTAATCCCTAACAATAGCTTCCTGGACACTGAAAATTAGTATTATCATAAACATTTTAAAAGCCTTATAATGTAACTAACTAATCCCTAACAGCTTCCTGAATATTGAAAATTAGTATTATCCTAAACAGTTTAAAAGCCTTATACTGTAACTAACTAATCCCTAACAACAGCTTCCTGAACACTGAAAATTAGTATTATCATAAACATTTTAGAAGCCTTATGCTGTAACTAACTAATCCCTAACAACCGCTTCCTGAACATTGAAAATTAGTATTATCCTAAACAGTTTAAAAGCTTTATACTGTAACTAACTAATCCCTAACAATACCTTTCTGAACACCGAAAAGTAGTACTATCCTCAACACATAAACAAAATTAAAGCTAAAATCTACAATACACACCAACAAACAAAAATAATACATAAACAAAACTGAACAAAAATCTAAACGAAAACTATAAACAGAATAAATTATTTATTATCTTCTAGCATTAAGTTATTCTTGTTGGTAAATATTGTAGCTATTTTAATACTATGTATAGTGCATGTAGCTGTTGTAACATAGTTTAGCTACAATTTTTAAGTGCTGTGTAGTGTAGCTAACTACTTCCTAACAGTAGCTTTCTGAACTCTGAACATAAATATTATCCTCAACATTTTAAATGCCTTTTACTGCAGCCAACTAATTTCTAAAAGTAGCTTTACCAACACTAAAAATTAGTTTTATCCGCAACACATATACAGTGTTAAAGTTAATATCGACAATTCATATTGACAAAAAAAAATATATAAACAATATTGAATAAAAAGCTAAAAGAGAAACATAAACAACTTTAATCTGTTTATGCTGCTAGTATTAAGTTGTCCTTGTTGGTAAGTAATGTAGCAATTTTAATACTACGTGTAGTGTAGGTAGCTATTTTTGAGAAAATGCAGCTTGTAGAGTAGTTTAGCTACAGTTTTGTACTGTAGTTAATTAATTTTTAACAGCAGATTTCCGAACACCAAAAACTTAGTTTTAATCTCAACATTAAAACTAATCAGCGATAACACACACACAAAAAATCAACTTAGAGCTGAAAAAAAAGATAAACAGCTTTAAACTGTTTATTCTCCTAGTATTGAGTTGTTCCTGCTTGTGGTGCCGGTCGATGCAAAAAAAAAAAGGTAAAGACAGTAGACATAAGTGTTAAGTACGTGGATGATGTCCCCTTAACTGTTACCCTAAAGTATATAAAATAGCATATGGTAATGCAGGTGCTTGCAATGTAATATCGGTTGCATCAACATGGTTTACATACCAATTTAATGCTCATACAAGTTAATAACAAACTGTAGTTAAGTGCATATACTTACAGTTCCTGTCCAAAATCCTGTACAGGTACTTCAAAGTTATAATTATCTTGTCCCTGCGGGGGTTGGGCATTCTGATTCCAATAATCTTGTTGACCGATATAACCCGACATGTTCTGTAAAATAGTACGTCAACAGAATTAGAAACTGAGGTTAATTTGCACAATACATTAATTTCAGGGAATTATGTCCTTTGTCCATTAGGGTGAACTACGATTGCGAATTTTCCGTGACAACCCGGATGTAATCCCATTTTTAAGTTTTTTCTACTCGCCCATAATTACAATACTGTTGATTAATCGAAATCAGTACTCGTGATAACTGTTTTTTTCTCACACAATTCACCATTTGAATTGAATCGTTATGACTTATAAGTATCTAATAAGCAATTAATTATTTAAGTGAGTAATTAGAAGAAAGTTATTTCAGAATGGGAATAATGCTAGCAGGAGTGTTACGTAATGTTTTTCTTATAATTACAATGTTAATAAAAAGTTTATTTAATTAATTATTATTATTTCGAGCAGAGTTGTGGGCACCTTGATTAAAAACTAATGATTTTTTATACAATACCCTAGTTTGAAAATTAATGACCTACAATTTTAGCTTTATGTAAATTTTTTATTTTAGTTATCACGTAATGTTTGTGATTGGCCATAATAAAAAATATTCACCCAATTCAATACACAATTTAATAATAAAATAGGGAAGAGAAACAGCTTTTCGAAATTCAAAATCCCACGCAGACTACTTGCGCCTTCTATGCAAAAGTAGGTCAAACACACAAACGCAATTACAGGCTTCTAGTTCTGCTGAACATCCACATCAACAATATAACCTCAACGATGAAAATAAACACACATTTTATGATGGAACAGGAATAAGCAGCTTGAGATAATACTACAAAAAAAATTACTAAGGTAACGTCTTTTAGTGAGGGATTAAGAATTTGGCATAATATTAAAAGTACGTACTTACTGACAATATTTTTATTTTTATAAATTAGCAACGAAGCATCAACCGCGAATCACAGATGTCACTACACCAAATATGAAAATGAGGCACAATCGAAACATCACTTTTTTGCTAGAGAAATATACAGGGGGATTCAAAAATAGAGCTAAAACTTTTCTGTGGAGTCAAAAATAAATATTCACGCCTTCATTGCACGTTTTAAGCATTTTGTAAAGGATTTGTCATGCTTACAAGGCACATATTGTAGTATTGATCCTGAAATGATAGTAGTAATTGAAATGTTACATTAAAAATGCATGAAAATAACCACAAAGTAGTTCAGATTAGTGGTCATTCCACTTAGAAAAATAAAAGCAGTACAATTTTTCAGTTTCTTTATTACATACAACTTCTGAAACTACAACAAAATCAGCTTTAAAAACTCAAGTTCTATTTTATTGCGTAGTACAGAGAGACTATATGACTTGATAATTATTATAATTATAGTAATTGTATAAAAATTAAACTGTAGCAATAAACAAATTTAAAAATATTAAAGCAAATATGGCAAAATGCATCAATCAGTTTTATAAATATTGCGATTATTTTCTATATCTAAAAGGCTTACATTCCTAACCTGTAAGTTAAAACTAATAAGCTGTAACTGTGTTCACTCTCTTCGAGAGTGCTATAATTACTACAATTTTTTATTCTCCAGCAGAAAGTTGTACATCTGTAGGCAAAACAGGATTTAATTTAATATTATACTGTTAAATTATTACATATTTTCTTAAAGAGAATGTGTATTATTGTTATTTACTTTCTGTTAAACTGTTATACAGTAGTAAAAGTATAGTAAAGGAATTTAAAACATAATTGCATTTGAGATCATAAAAGAGTCACGAATGTTCATCAAACAATAATGCAGTAAGCTGATTACAAACTACGTAAAAAAGAGCAGTCTCAAAATATCTTATTTTAGGATATTAAAACAAAGTAATTTAAAAATAGGACGTAACTTTTTAAAACTAAAAACAAAATAAATAGGCAATCATATTTACAAATTAATATATTTTTTATGTTTCTTATTATGGGCTGATAAATCAGAAGAGGTGGTAAATCTGCGATCACAAATCTGACAATGATACGGTTTCTCTCCTGTATGAATTCGAATATGAACCTTCAAGGATGAAGACTGTGTGAATTTCTTTCCACACGTAAAGCAAGTGTATGGTTTCTCACCGGTATGAGTTCGCATATGTTTCTCTAAATATTGGTGCCTCGTAAATTGGCGATCACATATAGTACAGGTTGACAAGTTTTCACCAGTATGGGTGCGAGTGTGTTCTTGTAAATACGCAGCAGTTGTGAATTTCTTATCACAAGTTACACAAGCAAACTTCTCCCCAGTATGCTTCATCATATGTGTTTGCAATTCAGAAGCATAATTGCAAACTTTATCACACATAGTGCACTTGTATGGTTGCTTTCCCGTATGCTCCCGCATATGGACAGTTAACTGGGAAGAATGGGTGAACTTTGCATCACACACTTTACAGCTAACCTTTTCCCCTGTGTGCTTACGCATGTGAACATTTAAGTGAGACGACTGTGTGAAGGTTTTATCACAAACCGTGCACGAATACGGCCTTTCCCCCGTGTGAGTTTTAATGTGTGAATTTAAAATATAGGTGCTTGCAAACTTTTTCCCGCACGTCACGCAGGCAAAGGGCTTTTCGCCTGTATGGGTTCTCATATGCACTTTAAGGTCAGCAGCTGTTAAACACCGGCGATCACAGCAAGTGCAGGCATAAGGCTTTTCTCCCGTGTGCGACTTCATATGCATGGTAAGTTCACCTTTAATGGTAAACCTTTTATTGCAAACAGCACATTGGAATGGTTTTTCGCCTGTATGCCTTCGAATATGTTCACGGAGATGAGATGAATGATAAAACCTTTTCTCACAGTACCGACACTCGAAAGGTTTCTCCCCCGTGTGGGTTCGCATGTGTATACGCAAATTAGCATTTTTTCTATAATTTTTATTGCATACGGCGCAAGTAAACGGTTTCAGGTCAGCACCATCTCCTTGCATGGTTGATGGAGTGGGTGGCCGGACTTGTATACCAGTGGTACGTTTTATAACTTGCCTTGGTGGTGGTTTAAACTGTTGTATTTGTGGTGGTTCATCCATTTGCAAGTGTTGCTCTTGCATATGCATTGGCTGTCTGTCAATTTTATAATGGTGTTGTTGGTGTTGGTGTTGCTGTTGTTGTTGCTGTTGTTCTTGATGATGCTGTTGTTGCTGTTGTAAATCATTCTGTGTGTGACTATTCATAAAAGTAACAGCAACCGCGGCCGAATCTGGGCTGGTGCTACGCGAAGTCGCCGCGTCCACCAAATGGTCTGACTTTGATAACTCCTCATCATTATCAAGAAAATGCTTAAGATGGAGATATTCTGCATTTTGCGGTTCTTCTATTATACAAGGCAGATTGTCATGTGTACCTGTTGGAATGCCAAAATCAAATTTCGTTGGGGTTGTAAGGGGCCTCTGGCCGTTTATTGTTTGCTTTGCTTCATCTTGGAGGTGGCTGATGTATCGCAGCAATGTGTTGTCGGACTGAAGGCAAACTGTTCGAAAATCGTAGGCTATTCGCAGCCGCTCTATACATGTTGTGCAAATTAATGATGGAAGACCTTCTTTCATCCACACCTGAAGCGCAAAAGTAAAATTAAATGTAATATCAATAACCATTCGTTTATTAACAAAGTTAATGTAATTGTTTGAAAATTGCAAACAACAATTAAACTTATAACTTATTTGATAATGAAACATGAATACGAGGTGTGTAAATTAAGTAAAGAGACTGATTGTCTTCAATTTTTTTATTCGAATAAAATTACTTCTCCTTCAAAGTAACTGCCTTGGGAAGCCACACAGCGCGGGAGACGGTTCTTCCACTCCTCACAGCAGTGCTGGAACTCGGATACTGAAATAGCCTTCAGTTGGCCGGTTACAGCCGTTTGAATGTTTTCCAGTGTCGCAAAATGACGTCCCTTGAGGTGATTTGTCAGTCTCGGGAAGAGGAAAAGTCACAAGTGTCAAGTCGGGAGAATAAGGAGGCTGAGAAGTCACAGTAATGTTATTACTGCCCCAAAACTCGTTTATTGAAATTGCTCTGTGACAAGGCGCATTGTCGTGATGAACTATTTGGCCTTGAGGCACATACTCTTTGTGAACGATTTCCTGGCAATCAAAAAAGCAAATCAGCATGCACTTGATCTTCAACTTGCTCATTCTTGCTTTTTTTGGCCTTGGAGAGGTTGAAGTGTGCCATTCCATGCTCGGGCGCTTGGTTTCCGGGTCATACTGAAACACCCAAGACTCATCACCGGCAATGACACGTTGCAGACAATGGGGATCATTTTCAATCGATTCCAAAAAATCAAGGCACCTTTCCCTCCACCTCCCCAATTATTGGTCAAAATCTGATGAACGGTGGTGAGTCAAATTTAACTCTTCTCCGATCATTCTGGCTGTCAACCGACGATCTGAACCCACAAGCTCCCGAATTCTGTCGATATTTTCATTGGTTCTTGAAAATGAAGGCCTTCCGTCCGCAAAACCCGGGCCTTTGACAAAACACTGTCTCCGTAGGCCTCCCGAAGTTTTGCAAAAGTTTCCGTTGCACTGCGCCCAAGTCTGAAGCAAAACTTGATAGCACACCATTGCTCGAAATTGATCTCATTTTCAGAACGCACTAAAAAAACCGTTTCACGAAAAAAATCGCTATGGACAACCAAATGACTCTAGCGAGTTCAAACTCGCACTGAAGGCACATGTTCACCTGCCGCCCCTTCCACTGCTACGTCCCCAGTATTGCCAGATCGTACGCTACGCTACCAGTCTCATTACTTAATTTACAAACCTCGTATGTAAAATCATTTGCATTCAAATCAAACCACGCCGTAGTATATGATCAATCAGAAGTTCTAAAAGAATATTAATCACGAATCATTACGGACTTATTAATAAGTATATTAAATTAGTATTTTTTTAAATTTATGTCATTTGATAGCCTCATTACAAAATCTTGTTAGTTACACAGATAAAAACACTGTTAAGGTTGTAAATATGAAATACCGTAGAAATCATTTTCTACATTTTTATATTATATTTATTGTACGGAGTAGCTATTTTATAGAAATCAATTGTATCAACTGCAACTGTGTTTTAATACACGTTGCATTTTTTCCTTTGGGGATTTGTCAAAGAAAATGTTCACCACAAACCTCCAGCAACTACTTCAGAACATCGAATTCAAAATACATTGAAAACAACGATATAATTACATTTAGAAACATAGGCCATTTCTTGTTTTTAAAAGTTTACGCTAGTGTTGTAGAATATGCTGCCTATCTAACGCATTTGTTACAATTCATTTGCACCTCAATTTATTTGTTAGTAGATGAATTTGAAACTTTGCTTAAGAGTTTATTATGAAGATATAGAATTGTTTACATAATGTTATATTAAAAATAAGTTAATCATCATCCAGCTAAGATTTAAAATCCTATAAAATAAAAGCCTGTACAATAAAATGAAATACTGCAGTATGTTCATCCTGTGTTTTAATTTTATTTCAACTTCTCCAAATTATTATGTTTACATACCTGCAGCAAGGTTAACAGGATGTTTTTGCAAGCTTGTATGCAAAATAATATTTATCAAATTCTTCCTCTGGGCATGTTAAAATACCTATTTTAATAATATAAAATTATTGATAAATGTCAACAAAAACAGCATTGGTTTCCAAATTTGAAAACTTCTGTGAATAATAAAATAATTAATTTGGCGAATATCGATTACTCTGAGTACATTAGATTGTCTTTCAAATGACAACACGCTTTCGCAGACTAATAATAAATATTTTCATTAAATTAGATCCAATTATCTTCATTTAGCACAAGCAGACACAGCAACAAATTTCTTTAAAAATCCATTCAACCTTGTGTCATTTTATAGAGGAGGAATTGAAAAATGTAAAAGTATACAGATAAAAATATGCAAGTCAGTTTGACATTTTTAAGAAGTATCCTACAGAATAATTGAAAACATGCAACCTGTGATTCTATATAATAAAATATTCCCAAACCATGTTCTAATTAGATAATGTAAACATTTGCTAACCTAACCTAACCTAACCTAACCTAACCTAACCTAATCTAACCTAACCTTGACCAGTACCAGGTTAGGTTAGGTTCGATTAGCTTAGCAAATGTTTACATTATCTAATTATAACATAAATTAGAACATGGTTTGGGACCCATATTCTTGACCAGTACCAAAATATAAACCTTTGCGTTAGCAATAAATGTACGAGAAATAATTTTAGTTCATTATTAAACATGCATAACAGATAATAAATAATTGCAATTTATCATTAAACAAGCAACAACAGAAGGTATGCACATCATGATTAAGCTCGAGTTTTCGTTACGAATTGGTATACCAAGACTAGTTTTGCGGTATTGAAATGTTTGTTCAATTGCTGACTATCCTGTAATTCTAAAAAAGAGCAAATTAAAAAGAAGATATATTTTTTGATAGAATAATTACCTGCAAAAACTAACTTTCTAATGATTTTCAATTGTGCATAAATATTTTTTTTAATCATGGAATTCCTTTTGAGTAGGCAACTCCACGATTCCCATCCCACCTAGCATATCCCAGCTTGCACTTTCCATGCTATACAACGGCTCTAACGTACCCCATCCTTGAGAACCCTCTATCAACTACAATTACGACACCACAAACACTCTACAAAGTGCAGTGCTCAGGAATCAAATCTAAGCGACTACACTACACTACTCTATTGCGGTCCTAAGTAATATTTTAAGTTAATATCAGAAACAACAGGAAAAAATAGCTTTTAATAATAACAAAAATAATAATGCAGGAGCACTATGATGACTTAAGATATTGTATGCTAATGGCAAACTCATACGAACCCTTCGCAATAACTCGACTTTTTTTATTACATACTAAAACATGAGTTTAAGCTCTATTAAGTAATAAAACGAAACAAACTATTAGAGCTTAAAATTAGTCAACATTCGTAACACATTTAACTCAATTAGCAGAACTAATCACACTCCATTATGAAGCAATTAATCAACGAAAGATAACAATAACAAACTCATCCTCAAATGTGTAATTAATAGAAAGACGTACCTACATGCATCTTATTTATAACAAGTTTAAAAACAGCAATGTTAAGTAACAAAATATCAATGCAAATTTTAAAAAAGCAGCAGGTTATACAAATCAAACACGGTCACCAACCCCTGAGCAAGAATTTCTCTACGCCTTTAGGGTGCCTTTTAGTAACAATTTGCCTAATTAACAATTTAAAAAATTATTTATTGTTAATGGGCATCACAATAATAAAACTCTAATAGAAAATTTAAATAGTTACCACTTCGGACACACAAGCTATCAGCTTGTCGCAAAATTTGATCGAATCATTGTCTTGCGCGGTTGTGGGGGTCAAAGAACACTCGATTCGAAGACACGCTCTACAACAGTCCGCCACATGAAACATATTTTCCATTGTGAGTCCATGAGGACTATTTCTTTCGTGAAACACTAGTTGATCTGACATATAAATAACCTCTTTCGTGACTGTTTACAGACAAAAATTAACTTATACAGGGCGGCAACTTAGAAACAAAAACATTGCGAGGGTGACAGTTGGCGGGAAATTCAAAGCCTCACATATACCCAGATGTTCTAAAAAGTTTTATACACAATTACGTCACAACCTTTGCAACTGCAGAAATAATATTTGTATTAATAATGCAGTTCAAATATCGTGAAAATTACGGCATTTAAAAAAAATTACAGTTTTAGAATATAGCTAATAATTATCTTATTCTTCCCTATAAAAATAGAGCCGGCTGTATATTTTAATACTAGACAAATGGGACTGTTTAATTAGTTAAAGTAATTTTTGGAACAAAATTTGTTTTCTATTGAAAATATAATGACTTTAAAATTATATATTAGAATATTCTCCAACAGTGGCGTACAATAACAATGATTATACAAAATCAAACTCGACTTACTTTCTCATTACACGAGCAGAGAGCGGAATTATATGCAAAAAGATATTTTCCACATAAAAGAATTGACAGTGCATATCTACAACATGTATAAAATTAATTTTTTAATGATATAATGAAACACGTCGGCTAGATATATACTTACAACAAAATTTTAGGTGAATAAATAGGTATAAGGTGCCCTTGCTTTGTTGATGTCTGCAGGTATTACTGCATACCAAATAAGCTAGATTATTTTTGAAAACTCTTATAAACAATCGCCACTTAATCTTAAAGCGATCTGGAAATCAAAAATTAAAAGTAACTATTGACATGAACAAGTCATTATAGTCGTTTTTCTGTTCCTACTGGGCCTTAGGATCGCCTACCTGAATGCTAGAAAAAGAACTGCGTCCAATGGAAAAAGCAATACGTATACTATACGACAAAATAAATTGGTAAAAGGATCTTGGCACCGCAATGGGGTTGTGTGCACTATGATATTAATGGATGGTAGAGGTAATAAAGTAAAAAATTTCACTAAATTAATTCCACACATATCATAAAGGTAGATTGAATTTACCATATTTTACATTACCTCTAGGAATTTTTATCATTAGTTCTTATGATTTTTTTGACAATTTGTTCACTATATTTGGATCTTGGATATGTCGTCCACTAGTTGAAAAAAACTCAAACTGAGAGATGGCTATTAACATAACTATAGTGCCAATAGAAAACGGTAATTTTAGCTTATTTTGAGCTAGTTTAGTAACCAGGCAAATGGTTAATTAAATTGAGGTCCTTGAACACAAAACTAAATTTGATTTTTATTTTTATATAACTTTTTTAGTGTGTTATTTCATTGCAGACCTACTAACTTTAATTGAATATTTATATCAATATCATCAACAGTATCATGTACTAGATTTGGAAATAAAACAGAAGATTTTTAAACTTTGTTCGTGGTTTTCTCATATGTATATGGTTTAATGCACATTTAATGTAGATTTTGCATATTACACAATTTTGTTGTACAATATACTGTATACCAACAATCAACAATCAGCATTTCTTTAATAGTAGCTTAATCGAATCAATATCAAAATACGTATCTTATATTAATGTTGAACGTGTAGAGTATTCGACCCAAACAGGGTAGCGCAAACCAGCTTTAAAGAAAAATAATATGCACATTATTACAAGATGAAGTACTTACTCATCTGCTGTTGTTGAATTTTTTCAACAAATTTTATAAAAATTGTGATTTATGTTATAAATATGGACTATTAAATATTTATATTTGTATTGTTTTATCCTAAAACATGAATTTGGATAATGAAAATTATATTTTTAACAAAAATATAATTATTAGGTAATACTCCTATTGATATTGGCTAAATCTGAATTAAGTAGAATATTGTTGTACTTAGCTAATTATGGTTTACTAGTAAAACAATTTACAGTTACCTGTTCTTCAACATTTGTCAAACAATATGTGCTTGTATGTAAGAAAAGTAACTTTCCTTCATGTCTACGGATATTAGGCGCATGTTTTTAAACTCTCTAACATTGACAAATGTAATTTTAACTCTAAATCTTTAAGAACTTTCATATAAAGTAAAGATTTTGTTAACAATTAATTACCACGGTTTTGTTTAATTAGTTTGAACTATTTTACCAATATTACATGAAACAAATTAAATTTTTTTTGTTATTCCCAATATCACTACCTACATATTTACTATGTCAATCTACATATCAGCACCTCAGAGGTCAACTGCATCAAGTCAACAAAAGCAAATCTTACAGGAGAGACAATTAAAGCCGTCTTCAAATATATTTAACTCTACTACTTTTGAATAGGCGGTATAAAAATTTTGAGACCTCACATTTCTAAAAGACACATGGCTGTTAATTAAATATGACATAAAATAAAATTGAAAAATATATTAATTTTGAAAATAAATGACTTAATACTGTTAACTATTTTTTTAAATTTTCCAAAAACTTGACTTAGTACTAAACATACTATCGTGTTCTAAGAGCTAAAGTATTTTGCAGATAATAGCAAAGTCCACAAATGTGGATAAAATGAAACAACATTGTACTTTAATGGAGTTTATTAAGAAGTAAACCAATACACATGGTAACACAAATCTATTGAAATATTACATAAAACTTAAAAGGAAACTGGTTTTAAAACGGAAGATTAGTTTAGTTATCATCTCCTTCATCCCTTTCTTTATCACTATGAAGTAAACTATTGTAGAACCCGTGGAAAGCTTTGGGCACCCACGTAAGAAGATTTTGTAGATGTTTATACTTCTTAATAGATATTGGATTCCGATCTTCTCGTATAAGCGGTATATTTTCTCGCGATAAATTTGGATTGCGACGATTTCTATTGAGATCCAGTAGAGAAAATTGATCATCAAAACTAGTTTTATAATACAATATTCCAGGATTTTCGGCCCGAACCTGTAAATGTACAGCCTTGGATATTAAAAATATTTCTCCGTTACCAGATTTCTTTCTAGAAACATAAGGAGATTGTGGAGCACTATAAAGACTTTTGAAGTTCTTAAAATCTGTAGTTTCCATTCCAATCACGTTAAATGATTGTTCCGGCTTGATATTCTGGCTATTTGCTGCCAATACCAAGGAGTCATAATCTGGAATTGGGGTTGTTTTTTCGATTCCCTTTCTATCATTGAATGGTCGGCATCAGCCTCTAGGCGAGTATGACCTCTTAAGAGAAATTTATGATTTATAATTTTGAGGTGTGGAAAAGCTTTCATTTTTGAAGTAGCAAACAACCATCGCTAAATTACGATTCTGCGATGGACAATTGTCCGACCAGATGATCAATTCGTCTACACAGTTATTATTAATAATTACAATATCTGCCCATTTACAAAGACATGATGCCATTTCGTTAACCCCTCGCCCCGGAACCGATTCATCCCACATACAGCAATAAACGTTTTTCTCAGATGCGTCATGAATGGTATAGTTAAACGTCCACAGCTTCAAAGAATAAAAGCTCTGCGCATTTTTTAATACCGGTTTGGGAAGACACTTTTCGAGATCAACCATTATTACTTTTTCTCTTGGATTCCCCAAAGACCGCTGTTTGTCATTTCTTTTCAACTGGTATCTTTTAGATGCCTCTTTTAGGTGCTCATCATATTTTTGCTATATAAGTATAAGATTTCGGTCGTTTAACGTTAATGAATCTTGTAGTTGGATCTGGTAACTATCACATTCATCACATGTATCATTGACAGGTGACTTGAATGCATAATTGAATTCCTTATTAAAAATATCGTTGTAAATCCATTGCTTCGCAATCTCTTTCTGTGGAAGATTCTTATCTCGGCAATCTTGCTTATAACGTTCATACATTTTGCTTATATTTAAGTGTGCTCCCAAATATTGTATAGTGGATTTTTCACGCCTGTAATGGGAGTCCTCAACTGGAAATTTTTTGACTACAATCAAAGAAGAATTAAGTCAAGAAAATCAAAACTAATACTTACAGTAGAGAGTATTAAGTCAAATTATGTAAACTCTTAATAATAAAACTTACCACAACCGTCTTCTTTTATTGTTCTTTTTCTCTTGTGGCCAAATTTTCATCAGAAAGAAACGGAATTTATAGAAAAATTAAGGGTTTTTAATATTTTGACCACTTACAAAGAAGTATTAAGTCAAAAAATAATATTTTCGGTAGAGAGTAATAAGTCAATTTTTAATTAAATGAGTCACAAGTAATATTTGAGGAAACAGCAAAAATAGGAAAATGAAATTATAATGAGTTTGTAGCAAAATGGCGTACTACTTATAAGTAGATAACATGCAAAATAATACAACTTACCGCTAACGGATTCATCCCTTGAGGTTATGTTTTTAAATCCTTGGATTATCACCTTTTGTTCTCTTAATTTTTTGGCCATATCACAAAGTAACTTTCCACGACTCATTTTAAAAACTTAAGAAACTGGGTATTTTCTTAAATCTGTAATTTAAATTACATGCACTGTACTACTAACACGTGTTGAGTACGGTTCGGCGTGGGGTAAAGAGTATCAAGTGACTTGCATCTGTTTACCTCTGACGAACTGCTTGACTTAATACGGTTTAAATACGAGTAGAACCGTAACGATCAATGCTATGACTTGGGACACTTTACCTCTGAGTAGAATATCATATTTTAAGTCACTTGGTACTAATAAGTAAAAATTCGAAAAAAAGTGACTTGATACAGTTGACCTCTGAGGTGCTGATATGTATGTAAAAGATATGGAAGGGATAAACACTGGATTTCGTAATATTAGAATATTATATTATTATTATTATAGAAGATTCCTAATGAATTAATAAATGAGAGTTGTATACCATACTAAAAATCAAATTATAAATATGCGACTACTGCATAAAAATACTAAATATCTATTTTAATTTTATAAAATTAATTAGTGTTACCTATGCACAATTGTAATTTGCTTAAAAACAACAGAATATTGTTTAGAAGGATCCTAAAGCGACCTGTTAACAAAAAATTAAATGCAACTTTTTACATTTACAAACCACTATATTCGTTGCCCTGTCCACCCAGGGACTACTTGAAAGCAAACTGCAGCCAGTGTAAAAGACAATAAGTATAATATATGATAAAATATATTGGTTAGACTACATTGTATTGGCAATTCTTTTTATAAAAAAATCAGGCTGGAGATTGAGGTTATGTGCAAGATGTTCTTGACCTTCCAGTAGTCGCGCGCACATACATTTATTTTTGGTTTGCTGAAAAAGTGGGATGCAGGGCGAACCCCCCCTTTACATATCTTCATAATTCGTGCATCCCAAGTGGTAGTGAGCGTTTGAGAGGTGTAGTGTGTGTTTGCAAAGAATTACGAGGCTTTGCGGTCTGTGAGACCGCGGTGATTGCTGACGTAGCTTTGTTTTTTTATTATCAAAATATTCAATACAAGGTTTTTTTTAACTCGGAAGCATCTTCTGTGAGAAAAGTACTGTTATTACATTTTTTGGCTATGGCTGTTTACGAAAAGGAGCAAGAGCGTCTCGGGAAGATGTTAGAAGAAGTGATGGAGGAAGATGATAATACTGTGAATGACGATGAAGCGGAAGAAGATGAGTCAGACCACGAAGAACAACAATTTGAGGACAGCGAATCTGAACAAGACATTTCGGATGTTGACGAAACAGATGAGAAGAAAAGCAATTCTTTATCATTCTTCGGGAAAGATGGAACCCGGGAAGAAACACGCATCAACACCGAGAGAAATGAAAATTAGAAAAGTGAGTATTATCAAACTGTTACCTGGTGCTTCGTTAGCAACAAGGGCCTTAATAAATCCCGTAGAAATATGGGAATATTTTATCAATGACGAAATTGTTAATATAACTGTGAGATGCACTAATGCATATATCGAAATGGTAGCCGAAAATTTTGCCCGCAGTAGAGATGCCCTCCCAACTAACATTGTAGAAATACGCGCTTTGTTGGGATTACTGTAAATGGCGGGAATTTACCACACTAATGGATTAAATGCTGAAGATTTATGGAAAACAGATGGGTCTGATGTCGAAATATTTCGACTTACAATGTCGTTACAACGTTTTAGATTCCTACTTCGCTGTTTGAGATTTGACAAAAAAGACAGTCGCTTAGAGCGAAGACCCACGGATAAGTTAGCTGCTATACGCGTTATTTTTGACGTTCTTGACACCAATTGCCAAAATGGCTACCACCATTCCGAATACGTAACTATTGACGAGATGCTTGTAGGGTTTAGAGGGAGGTGCACCTTTCGTCAGTATATACCCTCTAAACCCAGTAAGTACGGTTTGAAAATATTTGCACTTTTCAACGCTAAAATGCTCTACACCAGCAAGATGGAAGTGTACGTAGGATTACAGCCCGAAGGGCCCTATAAAGTATCAAATAGTCCGCATGATGTGGTTTCAAGATTATGTCTGCGTATTTTTGGTCCTGGGCGTAACATAACAATGGACAACTGGTTCACATCTTTGCCACTTATCAACTTATCAAAAAATTGCTTATTGACCACAAACTAACAGTAATAGGAACTATCAGGAAAAATAAGCGCGTAGTACCATTAGAGTTTTCAAAACCAGTTGCTCGACAGGCGCACACCAGCATGTTCGGATTTACAAATGATTGTATCTTGGTGTCTTACATTCCAAGAAAGAAGAAAAATGTGCTAGTAGTTTCTACAATGCATCACCATGATGATATTGACGAAGAAACAGGTGATTTACAAAAGCCTGTGATTATTACAGCTTACAACAGTACCAAAGGAGGTGTTGACGTTGTAAACAAGTTGAATGCAAGTTACAACTGCGTTAGAAATACTCGAAATGGCCTATGGTTATCTTTTACCCCATCATGAATATTGCTGGGATCAATTCGCAGGCTATTTATAGTGCCAACAACCCTAACATCACCACTTTGAGACAAAATTATTTAAGACAACTTGCCAATGAATTAATTCTACCTCATCTACGAGTACGAGCGGTTATGGCTACCCTTGCCAGATCCCTAAAAGTGAGATTGGAGGAATTTTGTGCACCAAATGCAGCTCAAGTAGTAGAAATTCTTGCACAAAACGTAAAAAAGAGAAGATGTGCATACTGCGATAGGAAGAAAAACAGAAAAACAAGATTTTCCTGCTTCCATTGCAACAAACATATGTGCTTAGAGCATATGGGGGCGATTTGTCAATCGTGCCAACAAAATGCCTTATTTTGATTATTTCGCTATAATTAATTTTTGTTTTGTTTTATTTATAGTTAAGATTAACATGTTTCATTTCATTAAATATTTACAAATATTAATTTTGCCATTTTGGCCACAATAAAAGAAAATAATGAAAAAAATATTTTTTTCTAAAACTGGCATCAAAAGTTGACATTTTCGTTGAATTTTCAATTGTCAAAGTGAGTCTTTTTTGTTTACTGGATGTAAAAGTCTTTTACAAACTAGAACAAAAAAGACTTTTGTGTGCAACTGTCAAAAAAACGTCACTTTTTTTCTTGATTTTGAGTCGTGAAATAGCATATTTGTTTATTGTAAAATAAAGTCTTGACAACGTAAATAAAGTCTTGACAACGTAAAAAAAAAGACTTTTTTTTACCGGCCGACAAAGACTTTTTTTTACGGGTCATGATCTTGAATGAAATTAGCTTTTATTAGATAATTCGAACGTTATTTATCTTTAATTTTGGTAATTTTTCACAGTTGCACACAAAATTTTGTATGCCACATGGC
>JABXWE010015663.1:0-24107 GCA_014611495.1 Limonius californicus
TTTAGTTTAATGAATTATAAAGACATTTAACATATTTTTAATAATAATTAGATTAATTTAACATAAATATCATGGCAATATATATATATATAATATTTTTTGCAAGCCTTTATACACGAACCGTATATACAGTAACACCGTTACAAAACCAAGATTATGTTCATTGCAAGTTTGGCGAAACAAACATTTTAATTTTTTGAGCTCTGCATCCCCTTGCTGTTGAATATCATGTACAATGTCTTCCGTAAGCACAGATTCCCTGTCCTCGAACCTTCACAGACGCTGTCTGTTTCCTTGTACCATTGCTCTTGAATCTGTTTGGAGCAATAAGGATAGGATTACTGCCAAAATACCATTTTGAGCGTTCTCGCGAAAATAGGCTTCCAAAATAAATGTATCCTACTCTATGGTCAACACCACGTTACCCTAAAATTACCCACTTATTATCTTTATTCGCCAGAAATTTTGTAATTAAATTGTCTTACCTTATAAAGCGACCAATTACGACGTTTCAATCTTGTATAAAACTATTATTACATTAGGATTACAAAAACAAGGACACAGAAGGAATGAATGCAAACGGGAATAAAGTATCTGTATAGAACAAGTATTGCGGACAAAACGTGTTGATAATAATTGGACTAAATCAAGTCACGTACCGTTCATCATTTTCGATCGCACTGTATCTCTTGAGACGGGAAGGACATCTTGGGCTACGCTATTATGTTTTAGCGTTAAGTGAAACGGATTACCAAAAAAGGAATTACGGGTCCTTATGTGAATTTTGAAAATGTCGTTACAGTTACCGAAAAGGAGGCTCGATCTAGTGAGATTTGCATCTTGTTACAGTGGAAAATTTTTCATATAAGAAGCAGAAGCAAAACTTATGTTTTCTATCACGAATAAGTGTAAAATGACAGTATAAAGTGTATACCAAGTTTAAAACACATGCAAGTGAAACTATCGAACATAATAAATATGCTTTACATTTTGAATATGAAATATTAGAGAGCAAAGATTGAGAAACAAGAGGAGCACAAATAATAAAATTTGAGTGAATCCATCAAAGATGATTAAACTAATATTTTATTATTTGCATTCTACAACTCATTCATTAGTTGTTCATCTCTTCTTTGTTGCGCTAAACATAATCAAGTTCCTTTAAAGGTCATGTTTAATAGAGGTAGTTTCGCCCTTAAAAATCACTTTTCGCACCCTGAACAGCACAATTTGCAAATAAATCCTCCCTCAAAATTATCTTAAAAATAACATTATGTGCATTTCATCCCTTAAAAGGCCTACAAGAACATAAATCATTCAGAAACACTATTTTCCGCATCCACTTGAGAAAGAAAGCACTATCTACCGTTTGTTATCCCAAACAGTGACTATCAAATTAACAAAACTGCAAATTATGTTACAGCCCTTGACCACTAAAATCACATACGAGTATGTACCGACATGTTTATAGATAAGCAAACATGTTCTAAATAGGAAACAAAAAGATGATGTATTTTAATATCAATTTAACAAGTTTTTGAAACTTATCGTATTATGTTGCCAAATTATATTATATTTAATAAATAATCTTAGAACGCTGCAGTTAAATACCACAAGAAACATTTTCAATAGATGACATGACAATTATAAAAGTATAGAACACCTAATAAATTGTTACTACTATGAATTTGCAGATGAAGAAAACCTCGAACTATTTCTCATAAGTTGAATAAAAATGGAACTACAAACCATTTTGTGGTTCATGTTCATGCATCAAGTACTACTGATCCATACATGCTAAAATGAAAAGCAGAACAAGCTGTATGTCGGCACGTTAGTACTCTAATATTCTAGAAAGTTTTTGAGTACATCATGCCTAAGATTTGAGTGGCCGTGTATAGTTCTTTTTTTGACGTAGTACCGAAAAAACTCAAAGATGTTCATAGAGTTGCCACTGAATTAATCAGAACTGAAGAACAATATATAATTACATGAACAAAATGTGACGATAATTTTCTTGCAACGTAATTAAATATAGTGTTAGAGTTAAGCGTTGCCTTTCTAAATAACGGTGGCTTCTGTTTATACGGGGCATTTATATTTCCATATCTAAATCTTCAAAAAAATGTTATTGTTCCTGATAGGCCAATAATATTATAAGTACAAGATCTATTAATTATGTGAAATACCTTTTTCCCAGAGGCTTGCTTACTCTAGCAATTGTTTACCTCTGTTACCATCTGGAAGAAAATTTTCCGGTTGGTGAAATTTTAAGTAAGGCTCACTTTAATTTACACTACTAGATATAGCTATTTAAAACCATTTTATACTATTGGCTCGCTCAAAAACTAAAAAACTGGAGTTTTGCGAATTCAAAATCAGAAAAATCTTTTACTATTTAAACTACATCGTAATATTCCACAATTACAGAGTGTTTCGGTTTTTCAATGAAACGTCAAAGTTAATTTAGAAAACTCTGTTAATCATCAACTATCGGCGCGGGTTGAAATCAAGACTTGCAACATCGTGGTTCATCATAACGCTTCACTTCGCTCTTCTCAGTTAGATTACGGAGTTCTTTTACAAATGTGTACGTAGCTGATAGTGTTCCTATTTTGTTTTCTTTGTTTGTGCTTTGGGGCCTCGCGTTTCTATGGATATATACGCGACATATATACATATTGATTTTCTCTTCCATGTATACTGTTTGCTCATATTGAGTTCATTTAAAATAGATTTATTTTTTTGAGTACAATAGTTCTAAAATTTTTCTTAAGTTTGGATATTTAATTGCCAGGTTTTTTTTTTGAAATTTAATGTAATTGATGCAACTACACCATAAAGCACCTGGAAATTAATTCCTTTTAAATCCGAAAACACGTTGGCAGCAACTTTGTTAAAACAATGTTCAGTACCGTGCAAAGTTTTCACTTAAACAACCACAGTGTTGTAGTTTTAGACGGTAGAAATAATTTTCCCACAGTTTCGCAACAACGCCTTTGTAAAACGTTAACGAGCCAAAATTCAGTTTGTGTTATAATTTATAGCCATACTCGCCCCAATTTGGTACTGAGGTTTTAAAAATCAACAGTCGTGACAATATGTAAACAATTTATTACAAAAATGAAGTAAAGAAGTAATCTTGAAAGCAACTTTTCTGTATTTAGTTGTCATATGTCTGAAACTTCCGGCTCAGATGTGCAATATGTCATCACGAATCTTGAATATTTCATCTATAGCAAAGAAAGCAAGCATAAAAATTCTAATACATGTCATTCAAGCAAGAAATACAATTTAAACTCAGGCCAGAGTGAAGGGTCTATAAATCACTGCCTTTTCTGGTAGATAGGCGACACTTCACATACCATAAAATGTAAAACAAAATTCTTAAAAATAAAAAGCTTCCTGAAGTTTAACACTTGATCTCAAGATAATTAATTTTGGGTGTTATTTAAACTATTAGACAAGTAAACATTTAAAAAATGTAGAATACAATTTTAGTCTTATTTTCAGATTATAGTACAATAACCTTTACAACTTACTAAAAAGAGTTCGAAAGTTACTTTTTTAAAAATTCTCTCATATAATATATTCTTGAAGTTGAAAAGTTACAAAGTTTAGTTCTTAATTTATTTAATATTTAATATAATGAAAAGGTACACGTTTGTCTATAAAGTTAATTATACGAATTATGAAATTAAAAATAATTTTTCTTTTTACTGCAGAATGGAAGGAACACAACGGTCAATTAACACGGCCGTCGCCATGAGTTTTAAGACTGACTCTTAATCTTACCCTGCAGTTACCAAATTTTTTTCTTTTTTGAAGTTTTTAATCTTTAATTCGTTACAGTATCACATTTATATTATTACACATGTTTATAAATTCGGATGAACTTCAAATCCGTTGTCAGTTTTTCGAAATTGGTTCTACTTTTCGAGAAACAATTGACACATTGTTTCTCGAAAAGTAGAACCAATCTCGAAAAACCTCTTGACCAAGCTCAAATACAATGAACTCCAATGGAAAATTTGTGGCGATTTAAAGGTTCAGAACTATGAGAACATCAATTGTAATTAAATATAAAACATTTATTGATTTATGTATTATTAAACAGGTCATTGGTCTCCTGACTAGAATGCAATCGGGATGCACATAACATTGCTGCTTTCTCTGTCTCTGAGATAGTCATGCAACTGAGCATCATTATGTAAGAAAACATTGGCCAAGTCGTTGCAATTTTGAGCATGGAAAAGAAAATGTCCTGCTACACCACTTGTTGGCCCAAAAAACGTTTTACTGCCACCTCTACACATCAAACTTGGCTTTATAAAGAACTTCGTCAAAGCGCTCGACCGTGAAGGACCGGCTTTCCAGTATTTAACCAAGCCTTTTCACAAAATTTCATACGCGGAAATCAAAGAAGGTGTATTTGTCGGACCTGATATTAGACAGCTGATGGACGACAACAACTTTCCAAAGTGTTTAAAAGCCGACAAAGCAGAAGCATAGGCATCTTTTAAAAGTGTTTTTCACAACTTTCTGGACAAACGAAATTCCCAGGATTTCAAGCAAATAATAGCCAATTTTTTGAAAAATTATCACAAGATTGGGGTTCGAATGTCTTTAAAGATTCATGCATTCCCATCTGGATTTCTTTCCGGATAATTCGAGATAGACGAGCGACGAGCAAGGAGAACGGCTACACCAAGATTTGATGAGAATCGAGAGACGCTACCAAGAATTTTGTAACGAGGGCATGATGAGTGACTACTGTTGGACTTTAATGCGTGAAACGGACCCCCAACAATACAAGCGACTTAGTTCTACTGCACTTCACTTCTGATATGTCACTTTTTTTCAATAAAATAGTCGTAAACGGTAGAAAATCGTAAAAAAATGTTATATCGATTATTTCGAAAACTAGAACCAATCAAGGAAAACGGGCTCAGAGGTTTTTATAATAATGTAACCCCTCTTCATTGTTTATAATTATAATGTTCGCAGGATCTTCTTCATTTGTGTTAAAATGTTTCAGATTTCTGATTTCCGTGGATGTCGTTCTCTAGCCAATTTATGAATTGATGGCTTTTATCTTTTTTTGTTTTTTCATGCATTTCTTGAAATCTTAGTGAGTCTGCGATGTTCTTCTTTAGCTTTATCTTTTTCTCTCTTTAGCCATATTTAATATGTTTTTCTTCTACCTTCCACTGTTGCTTTTAATTCATCTGCCCATATTGGGAGGCCCGACGTGTTCTCTTTTAACTACCATATTTTAGTGATGTAATATTTTCCAGCCATTGTAACTTTTCGTTGCCAGTAGTCAATTAAAAAAATTCCGTCAGCGTCCAACCATTTTTATACCAACAGATGGTTAGGAATTAAATTTCTAATGAAACTGACGGTGGAGATAAACTTGTTTGATTTCCACATCCTAGTGATAAATCCTTATTGCTATTGTGTGTCACGGAGATTCCGTTGAATTGTACCAAAATAAACAGCAATTTGTGTAATAAACAAGAACCGTTTCTCAACAAGGCCAATATTTTTATCTATTTATTGACCTTTCTAACTTATCTTTCATCGGTCTTCCTCAAGGAACCTCTGCTGTCCAAAATTTAACCTGCACATAAAAGATTTTATTTGCGCCATAGATATTTTAGAAAATTTCTTTAATTTCTTTTGAACCAATGCTTTCAAGTGTCGAAAATGTATAAATCCTTCATACACAACGAAAATGTCTAACTATTGCACTAATGCCCACCGTTTCGGCTGTTAAGGAGCTGCTTTTTTTAATTTAAATTAAGCTAGTTCAGCAAGACGATGCTATTCATAGCTGAATAAATTCGAATAACTTTTTGTTTAAGCACTAAGGTGTTTAGCGCAACCCTTCACTGGTTTTCACTGATCACTATCTTCTGTTTCTGACAGTAAGATATCTTGCGGAAATCTGGGTTTCAGGCGTGTGTGAATTTTCCTTCTCCCAAGTTGGTAAGGAGCTGATGCGGGGCACTGTTTTAATGTCACATGATAACTTTTATACAGCTTACAGATGAATTCTTGGATAGGCGGTATGACCAGTTCACGTTGCATTAAGGTGTTTCTAACAAATCACGATGCGTTGAGTATTATCCCGAGCACTTTGTTTTGCAAAGATTGGATTTTGTTAATCTGCGTGTGACAGGCATTATTCCATACGGGGGAGCCGTAAGTTAGGATTGGACGGATAAGGGAAGTATAAATTAGTGTTCCACATTCTACCTTTAGTGACGACTTTTTATTTAATATTAGATACGTCTGAATCAGGCGTATGTGGGCTTCATTGATTTTTTTGTTTATGTAGTATCTCCACGTTAACGTTTTGTCTAAGTGAACTCCTAAGTATTTGAACGCACTGTCAGCGTTGTTCCAATGGATATCTTGACCATTGATTTTTAGGGGGGGGGGAAGAGAGTTGGTTAATCAAGGAGCTATTAAAATGACTCAAAATAAGCTAAAATTTGCATTTTCTAAGTTAAAAGGCGACCTTTCAGTTTGCGGATTTTCAAACAGTACACAACATATACACATTAAAATAAGGTGAAAATCTACCAAAATATAGCATAAAATATTGTAACAAAATTGACAATAGTAATGCAAAAATGCCGTAATCAATCTGTGTGTCAATCAATGACCGTGTATGATACATATTGTCTTTTACATTGGCGTGAATTCGCTTTCCAGTGTTCAGGTAGATGGCCCCAAGATCCGGAACGAATAGACCAAGGAATATAATGACTTTTCAATGTAAATAGGTACCAAGTCGCTTTCAGATCCCCTTTAAAGCAGAGAAAGTTAATAGATTAAATACAGATAAACTACTTAAATCGAGTTAACTGGGTAACTTTGTTTATACAGGGTGTCTATAAATTAAGGAAGAAGCTACGCGTGGCGATGTTTGGCAACACTGCACCCAAACAGGCGTTGTTACTATGCATGGTAACTCTCTATCTCTCTCTCTTTCTATTCTTTAACCTGTGTCCATCCACTGCTGAATGTAAGTCTCTCCCAATGTTCTCCATTGCGCTCAGTCTCCTCCGTCCCTGATCCATTTTTTGCCTGCCCTTTTTACAATATCGTCAGACCATCTAGTTTTCGGCCTTCCTATGTCTCTTCGGCCTATACGGGATCTCCATTCTGTTAATTTCCTATTCCAGCGGTTGTCTTTTGTGCTTATAATGTGCTCCTCTCATTTCCATTTCATAGTAACTAATAACTATAAATGTTAAAATTGAAAACCGTCTGCTTGTAAACATAGTTCCCATCTACGTGGTATCGTTTGCATTACTTGCTCTAGTATTTCTGGTGTAATTTTTAATACTGCCACGTTAATTCTGTTTCTGTAACTTCATCAGCGTTTGGTCGAGGTGTAGCAGAAACGTTTTCTTTAATAAAGCCCCAACCAAGAAGGTCTAACGGATTGAGATCGGGTGATCTAGCGGGCCATGAAATGGGACCGCCGCGACTAATCCATCTGTTTGGGAAGTCTTCCTCCAAGCACTCTCTTACATTCCCGACAAAATAAGCAGGAGCTCCATCATGCATGTATATCGTAGTAGGTAGCGTGTTCAGCAGAATCTCATCAATAACGTATTTCAAAACATTGAGGTATTCATCGGCATTTGGTAGGTAAATTGGTCCAACAATCTTGTGGTTTATTATGCCCAACCATACATTAACGAAAAACCTTCTTTGGTGACATATTCACGAAATTCGGGTGGGGTTTCCGCAACCCAATAGTTAGTATTATGCATATAAAATGCGCCATTTCTGGTAAACTTGCACTCTGTTTAAAATAGAGTAGTGTGCAAAAATTCAATCAATTCAATTATCATTTTCATAGAGAGGCCGAACTTTGCAAACATGATATGGATAAAGAAGGTTTTCTCGTAGAACCAAATGTACGGTCTTGTTACTTGGGACGTTTAAAATTGCTGTTAATTGCCGGATACCCAAGGAAGGATCGTCGTGTGTTGCGTTTAAAATTTGTTCTTCCAGTTATATTGTGCGCATTTGCCTTGGTCGACTAGCGTTAGCATTTATTTTGACAAACGAACTAGTTTCGCAAACACGTTGGTCCAGCCTCCGAAATACATTACCTCTAGGAAGCCACCGGTTTGGAAAACGAGCGCGGTATTGTTGTTCTGCCATGTTAGCATTTCCATTACAGAAACCGTATATCATATATATCGGCATACTCCTTAAACGTAAAATTCATTATAACTGAGCGAAATAAGATAACAAAAAAAAACACAGCAACACAAGAACTAATAAGAACTATACATATAATCAGAGATAACACAAAATTAGATCAAGCAAATCGCATTAATTGGATTTTGTAGTGTCAAAATTTGACAATACCATGAGGAAGTACTTATTGTTTTACAAAGTTGCAGTAGGTATTTTTCATGAAAATAAGTTAATAAGGAAATGTTAAAAACAAACTTTTGAGACAGAAAGACAACATCTACAAAAAAATAATATTCACCGTTCTTCTTTTTCTAAATTACAGCTTCTTTTATCAACATATATCGATTAATAACATATTAAAAGACCGGATGTTGAAACATTGGCGACCACGTGCAGGCGCAAGAAGTATGATACGACATTTTAATATTAGGATTTTCGACTTAGGGTTTTACGAAGAACATCGCCACGTGTACCTTTTTCGTTAATTTATATAAACGATCTATAGCCAATTTTGATAGTGGAACAATACTGTACATTTTGGACCTGCGTCCAACTGATCTTTTAAAATTGGAAAATTATTCACAAGTAACGTTAGTTTTGCAGTAAATAACATAGCAAATTGTCGTAAATGAAGTAAATTAAACCGAATAATTTATTTAGAACTTTTAAAGAAGTTTATATACTTTTGTAAGTAGCGGTTTTAATAGGCCACTTTTATAAAAATGGTTGGATGTTAAAATAAAACTCACGCTTACATAGTATTTAGTATTTTCATTTATTCAGTATTCACTCTTCAAAAATACTAAATACAACAATTTACTAAATTCTTAAATAATACATTCATACTTTCTTTCTTATATTCAAGAAGTCACATTCGACAATTTATTACGAATTGAATCCATTACTTTTCAACATACTACTTATCAATCACAAAAATTTCGGACTGTTTTGCAATTAGGTCGACGCTATGATTAATATTTCAGAACTTCTCATCAATTTCTTTCCGTCTTGTAGCAAGTTTTAGGTCGAAGTGAAATTGCTTTATTGACTTGCCCCTTGAGAGTTTTGTCTCCTCTCATCTCGATTTTTCTCATATGGGTGGTATCGCTACGTAATGAAATACCTTCTTCTAATAGTACGATCGGCACTTGCAATTTAATTCTGGTCGTAAAACTCAACTCACATGCCTTGTCATGTGTCCAGCCAAGCTTTGATCCTTAGAATTGTTCTATAATGCATAAACATTTAATAACTATATTAAGGGCTTAGTTATTCAAAATTAAATGTAATCCTTTCCATCGCCGAACAATTATATTCCTTTCCCTCTCCGTCCCGGGGCTTACCGCCGTCTTCCTAAAAATTTGTTACTAAATCTTGGCATAATCCTGACTTTAAAAAATGAAAAAAACAATCATGGAAGAAACAGTAGAAGCAATGAAACCGAAACAAAGGCCTTGATATCAGTATATAAAAGAAATTGTTAGAGATACAGGAAGTAGAAACTATCAAGAAATTAAAAGAAAGGCCTCGAATAGAGAAAAATGGGCTGCTGCGACAAATTAGTCTGCGGGCTGAAAACTGAGAAGGGGAAAGAGAAGATAAATCTTATCAATGAGGTTGAAAGGAAAACGCCCATATTAGCTTATTTAAAATCAGTTTAGTAGCCCCTTAAATATTAGATGCGTAGGCTGTCTTAGATGCTAGCTCGACTTTTATATTTTGGGATCTCGCCCAATAAATGAATTTGTTTATGATCCTTTAAGTGCTCTTAAAAAGTTTAATCATAAATTAAAAGAAAGAGATTAGAAAACGGGATGAAGGTAATATTATTACTGAAGATTGATATGTGGTTCACGAAATTGCCACTAATAACAAATATGGGTCATGCAGTACTATTGAACTTACAATAATTACAAGGTCTCCTTCGGAGCATCCACTATTCTTTTCCATTCCAATCGATTTTGTACTTTGTTGTACTCTTCTCTTTACGTTCACTCAATTTTTTTTATGTTTGCTGTGGTCTCTTTCATATATTGTTGGGGTGACCTCTTCCGATTGCCTTTGGGATCCCTGTCTAGACTTTCATTGGCGATTAGAACGTCTGGTTTTCTTTAAGTAAGGCCTAGCCGTCTCTACTTTCTCAAATTAATCTGCAAATATATTGGGATTGCTCTACTTATTTTATACAATCTACTGTTTGTTATCACTTCTGTTCACCAAGCACTGCATTTTATGGCTTAATACCTTCGACGCTAATTAAAAATTCTCAATTTAGACTATTTTAATAGTTTTGTGGAATTCCAACGTATAATTTTTTCTTCTTCCTTCTTAGATTTTTCCATCTGAGTAAAACATTGATTATGGTTTGGGTTCGAAACCTACGTAGTGCTATGCAGATTTATAAAAACCTTCTCTGGAATTTCTGTCCTGCGGATTCGACTTGAAACCGTAGGTACCCCGTGTTTCTACCTTAGCGCTGAGGAGAAACACGTGGCAGAGAAGAGGCCGATACCCAGCAGTGGGACAAAAAGGCTGTCAATGACAATGATGATACACTATAGAATAAAATCCGCTATTGAATGGAATCTACGTAAAGAACCGGCAGGATTTTTATCGGAAGGCACATCTGTGGACAACATGATATCCCTAGTAATTATAGTAGAACATAGGTACAGTGAAATGGTAGTCTAATCTAATCCTACTATTTATAGACTTTCAAATAGCGTTTCATAGCTTACACAGCTAGCAAATGAAAATCTTAAAAAAAAAGGCCATTCCAGGAAAACTGATTAAATTTAAAGGGTGCTGTTGAAATGTTATCTGTAGAATTATGCACAACAGAATCTATTTCATCAATATTTGAAGAAAAATAAAGTTGTATTCTCTCTCACTATTGTTGCTGATAGTCCTACAGGAAGTGATCTAAAAAACAATAAGTGGACATCAAAATGGCGTACAACGGGGACTTGCAAATCCTTTAGAGGACTTAGACTATCCGAATATTACAACAAGCAGGGTATGGTACAAAAGTTGGGAAGACTCAAAGCCTTTGCAGAAATAGTAGGTTTTCATGTAAACGTTGATAAAACCAGGATAATGCACATTGATGGAAATCGTGATAATGCAAACATTGATGCTAAGGCAATCGCCTCAGTTGAAGATTTCTGCTACTTAGGTTTTAGGAATTAAATGTAAATACCAGACTTATCAAGGCAAAAGGGCATATTACCGCAATTAACTACAAAAACAACAATGGATGAATACGAGATACAATGGAGACCAAGAACCACTAAAAAAAGCACCTGAAGGCAACAAACAGGAAGGTTCTATGACGTTAAACAGACTGCAGGAAGAAGGTGACCCCACGAGGACAAATTAGAAAAAGATGGAAATGGATGGAACGGACCTACATTCAACATGCTGGTAATATTTTAATTTTACATTTAAAGAGACATAGCAGGCACACATTTTCCATAAACCTTCTGAATTCTGCGGGATTTAGTATCTGGTAAAAGCGTAGAAGGTGGACAAGAGATCCGAGTTGGCATTTGTACCTATTCACCAATATATTGTATTACGTAATTTAATACATAATTCAAAACAAAGAACCCTCATTGTTTCCTATGTTTACAATTTTTTTGAAACTGTACGTAACAATTTATTAAACACCTAAACGTTTATGCGATAATTTAAACGCACCATAATATGGTGGATCGAATGATATACGTAGCCTCTGATCAATTAAGATTTTGTTAAATGTAATGCTTTTTACAAGTTGGTTCTCCTCGCTCCTCCTTATGTGTTATTTATTAAACATAACAGACAGTAACAAGATCAAAGAGAGTTCAGAGATAAACAGGATCCAACACGTGAATAAAATATTTACGATCAAGTTTGCTATATGCCCCAAATTTAATATCAAAACATCGGTACTGATATTTCAAGTTTTTACAAATTGGGGTTGTCTAGACTAGATCAACCTAAATCTCTTTTGTTATACAGCAGAAGTGATTGTCTTTTCTATAAATCGAAATAGTAATGTAGCCCTTGGTTTGCGACGGTTTGCAATTCATAATAACACCACGCGCTTGCGTGTCGAATGTGTTATGTTTGCTGGCGCACTGCCAATATTTATCGCATTGCACCGTACGTAATTGAAAAGTAAAAAATAAAAAAGATGTGCCCTAAAAAAGTATGTAGATCTATTATGTTTGAAAATAAGAATAGAAATTGGACAGTCACGTCCTAATATCTGTAGAATTATCAAGTTACCTCTGTCGATTATGACTACTACGAGGCTTGTTAAATTAAGAGCCATCTTTGATCAACTTGGCCGTGAAAACAAATGCAATAATTCAAATGACGTTTGTTAATGTTGGTAGTGTTTGTAAGCAACACATTAATAAGTTTCTGGCGTTTAAATTTGATTCTGACTTTTAAAACTTTGATTTTAAAATGGCGTTTGTTGTTGAAAATCCGTCCAAGTTTAATCAGCGTGCGGTCCTACCATTTTTATGCGCTGAGGGTGTGCAGCCGATGCAGATTCATATGCGAACGCAAGCAGTGTATGGAAATGCGTGTATTGCATACGCAACTATGAAGGAATGGTGCCAAAAATTTAAGAATGGAAAAGAGGGGATTATGGATGAGCCGCGACCAGGCACACGGTGTACTTCATTAACAGAAAACAATATGGCATGCGTGGAAGGCCTTATTAGAAAGAATCGTCGAATTTCAATCACAGAAATTTCAGGAATTGTTGGTGCGAATGTAGGATCTGCCCATAGTATTGTTCGTACTCTGGGTTACAGCAAAGTCTATTCGCAATGAATTGCTCGTCTCTTGTCTAATGAACATAAATGTTTGCGAATGGGTTTATCTCTGCAATACCTCACACACTACAGGCAAAATGGCGATGACTTTCTTCTGTCAGTAGTTGCTGGTGACGAAACTTGGTGCCATTGCTGCGATCCATTTAGTAAGTTATCATCGATGCAGTGGAAACATTCAAGTTCACTACCACCGAAGAAGTTTAAAGCACATCCTTCTGCAGACAAGGTGCAAATGTTAACATTTTTTTTCGACCATGAAGGACCCTTGTTGATAGAGTTTAAAGAACCTGGAGTAAATGTTAATGCAAATCTGTACAATGAAACTTTGAACAAGTTTCATCAAGCAATAAGACGGAAACGCCCAGGAAAACTTACGCCTGGGGTCATTTTGCTGCACGACAATGCTAGACCTCATGCTGCTAATGTGGTAAAAGAAAATCTTCGACGAAAGAAATGGAGGGTTTTAGAGCATCCACCCTATAGCCCGACTCTATCGCCTTACGATTTCCATATTTTTGGGCCGCTGAAAAAGGCGTTAAAAGGTTGGCATTTTGAGTCTGACGCAGAAGTACAGCTGTGGAAGACTTCTTCAATCCGCAGCCACAAGAATTCTATGAGCAGGGAATACGTCGGTTACTAAAACAATGGGATAGGTGATAAAATAATTAATAGCTGTTAGAATCCACGTATTGTAATAACAGTAGTACTATTAATTTGCGAATGATCTCTTAAGAAATTGAAACAATAAGTCCCTCGCGTATTTTACTACGCCACTGAAGAACAGATGCACGTATCATATTGTTGTGGATTGTTCACAAGCCATGTTAAACACCTATTCCAATTCAAGTAACATTACTCATGAAATTCTCCAGTCAAGGTCTTAGTTTAATAAATGGGCTTGCAATAAATTTTCGGTTATAATATATTCCTTGAAAACGTTAATGTAAAAGTGCACGTGAAACAGTCATCACCGCGTGGAAGAGCCCCGAATTATTCGAAACTTTGATTTTCACTTATAGGAGACGGTACCCGAGGTACGTATGTATCTATACTAAATACTAAACAATACAATTACATTCTGTGCCACCACAACCAAAATTTGAAATTGTAGTAATACGAGACTAGATATAAAGTTGTTGGAAATTTGTGAAAGTAAACGGAAGAAAATTGCTCTGGTATTTAACTAAATATAATTTTAAGGAAACCATGTCTGCGTAAGAGCTTTCATAAACATCTTTTGGATTGATTTAACTATATTTCCGGTTTACTGATTTTATCTGACTAGAAGTTTTAGTTCGGTTGCTTGAGTTTGAAACCAAGTTGGGCACTAAGATAACGTTTCTAACACTTTTCCTCTCTCCTAAACAAGAAACCTTAATGTAGTTTGTACAGAGCTAACTCGAGCATAAAATAGTACTAAAATGTTTTCAAGCTTAAGATGAGCAATTAAATTTTCGTATAATCAGATGATAGCAAAGAATAACTAAACCCCACAACAAACTGAAACAATGCCACATAATAATGGACACAGAAATATTACTCCCTGTTGGCATTTGTGATGTTCCTATGACAAGTTGCGTGTACGCACCAAGCCACCACAACAAGGATTTTTTGTTTAGGGCAAATTTCAGGCTGAAAAAGGCAACTGGGTGGCGCAGTGGATGGAGAATCTACATTGCAACGGGTCGATCTGAGTTCGACTCCCGTGTCGTCCAAATTTAAATTAATTCTGTAGTAACGGGGCTGGCTCAGTAGCATTTTTGGAGGGGGTGGGGTAAAGGATGGAGCGTGT
Source organism: Limonius californicus (assembly GCA_014611495.1). NCBI lineage: Eukaryota > Metazoa > Arthropoda > Insecta > Coleoptera > Elateridae > Limonius > Limonius californicus. Next base: position 14,854 of record JABXWE010015663.1, read on the forward strand.
TATATTCATTGTATAGCGCTTTGCGTACTGATCCGAGGAAAGATGGGTAGGACGGGAATCATGATTTTAAAAAAATGCCGAAAATCAAAAAAGATTATCAATCCCAGCCAGCATAATAACAGTGCAGTCAGATTAAAGAAAATTTCTCTTATAAGAGAGAAATTTTAAACACAAAAGAAATTTTTAGAAATTATTCGTATTCAAGTTCATCATAATCGTGATTCTCGTTTGTACCGCTTCCGCATTGTCGAGGCGGTGTGAGGTAAAGCTAAGCTAGTTTATGCTATGCACAACAGGGTTTCTGTTTATGGCCTTGTTACTCCTCTTATGCGACTGTAATACGAGAAGTGCCATTAAGTTGATCCCCAATGGCAAATGGAGACCGGGACCCAACACCGACCACCCAGGGAATTAGAAAAATTTCCACACCTGGAGTGATCCGAATCAAGAAGCGTTCGGACTATTACCTCCAAAGCCTGGCTGTCTCACCACTGAGCCACCCCAACCCTCGTATTCAAGTTACCCATTTTAAAATACGCACTATGGAAACTACATATAAAACAATACTTTTCTTTTTATTTAACTGTACATTATTTTACTATCACAAAAACAAATCATTTTAAATACACTTTGCGACTTCACAAACCACACCGAAATTGAACCGATTTCGTCAGTTCGGCAGCCAGCAAACACGTGGTTGAAGTTCGACGTGTAAATGTTTCAATAAATTGAAATTGAATAGTACGACGAAAGTCCTTGTTTTTCTTGCTAATGCAGTGTTCCAGAAAAAAAAACATACGTGAACGTTAATATGCAATCTGTTGTCTTTTGCACAATACCAAAACATATACTAACATTTTAACAGGTATATTGTTTAATTAATTCTTAAAATCATGACTAAATCCTGATTTATTAGCTATATTACAACCATAACCTAAGGTCAATTTGGTTAATTTATACAAGCTGCGGCGGCGGTACCTGCAAATTCTGCCTTTTTGTTTCGAGTCGTGACCAGTCTTGATTTTCAAATATAAATTATTTTCCTCGTCTTTGCAATTACGGACTTAAGTCGCGAATTAATTTATTGAATTAGAGTTAAGTTTAAAAATTTTATTTTTAATAAACAATAATGGAGGTACATGAATTACAATATAAAAGATCTTAATGTCCAGAAGCCGAAAGCGTAACTATTAGCTAGATTCTATTTTGCAGAAGCGCATCTAAACTTCTTATCTTTGCTTATGCTACATAATATTCTAGGAAGCGAGGTGAAAGGCATCATATGTAAGTTTACTAAGGTTACATAATTCGCGTCTATATTTGTAACAAAACTACATAATGTAACCGCATTGCGTATATGTGTAGACGCTACCACGTAATAAGCAGCATTCCGCACTTTGTCGGTTGTTCGATCAAACATTACAATGATCTGCACGGGTTATAATTTTGTCGTATAACATTGTGGCGTATAATAACCCATACGTGACTTTGCTGCGCAATGCAGTGTCTTTACCAGGTTCTATTGCAAGCATACAAGAAACTCTGTCTTTAGTTATTGTCACTTGGCATGTAACTACTGGTACCTACCAATATCAATCCCAAACCCTTAATGGTAAGAATAGTGTACTGTTGCACCTACATGTTGGTTTTAAGCAGGAAGAGTCGTTATAATAGCATGTAATTGCAAAACTATGCGGTATTTAATTAAACCTATCGAACGTACCAAAACAGATACACATGATTTAACTTACCAGGTGTTACAAACTCTTTTTAGTTTTTGAAGCTGCTTACCAACGTTGACATATGATAATGCATGTTAAAGACTACTTGTCACACCATCTCGTGGTTTAGTACAGTACTATAGACTATCTTGCAAGAAGTACATTATTCATTCCGATCATGCAGACATCTATAGTGAGATCTTAAGAAAGTTGTTGTTTCAATATACTGCGAAAATTCATATTCAAGTTCATTTATCATGCAAACATCTATGGTGAGATCTTAAGAAAGTTGTTGTTTCAATATACTGCGAAAATTCATATTCAAATTCATTACTTCTGGAGTCGTGCTTTTTCACAATGTGGCCCCACTGCACGCGACACAACTAACTGAACAATACATTTCCCCGCAATCCCGACTTAAAATGACCTGCAACCGTTTTCGCCACGTGCGGCAACCTTCTATCACGAAGATATACAAAATCTTGTACCACGATATGATATGTGATGAAATGCAAATGGTGACTATGTAGAGAATTAGTTTAAGGGTATATCTTACATTTAAGCAGAATATATTGTAACGTTCCGATTTTGTACGCCTCATTGTTTTGCTTTAGATTTTCATTTTCGCAATTTGGGTTACATTAATTTTTAATATTTTTGGGATTTATTTGAATTTCGAAATTTCATTTGTTTAACTTTTAATTGTTGGATGGTATGCTACACGGATCGTGGAGTCAGCTGAGAAATCCTCGTGGTAGTGTACGCAACTCTGGTTGTATTTAGCTGTTGTAAGCTAGGGATGGATCTCCCAATTTTGCCATAGTTGTTAAAGAAACTTATCCTTATGCCGTCGTTCCTGGGGATTGGAATTTGGATTTATTTTGCATTCATGGTCATCTTGTTCAATTTGAAGCAGTCTGGCGAACGTTCAATGGATTCATTTATCGCAGAGAGCAGCGAAGTGCGATTCATCGATATCAACAATGTGTTTACACACAGGTGCGGGTATGTGCGCTTGATAATTTTCCGTGGTAATAACAATTTGAATTTTTGAACTTATACGAGGTGCGTTCGACAAATCTGTATTTTTCATTTTAAATTGAAAATTGTAGTCAAACCTTTTTTTTTATAATTTAAATTTTGGGAAATATTGTGAAAGGTTAAAATTTTATTGAATTACATTGTTAGGTCTATTATGTTTGAATCTAGGTATTGAGTAACGAAATCTCGTCGACTTCGAATACTTGGTAATTTAGTCGCGTTGTATAGATTTTGTATTTTGATTATTATAATAACTTAAATTTGTTCTTTCGCTTTATTGCGTCCCGTAAATTATCTTGTCGATTTATATAAATATTTTTCTCTTTTAATAATTTTATGTGTTACCCTGTTGTTAATCTTCCAGCTTGTTGATCTTGTTGACGTTTGCTGTGCATTAAAAGTTTAATTGTCCGGACTTTCTTGTTTGATTGTGATTTTCTTTCCCCATAGTTTTTCTAAGTTAGCAATCGTCAAAGGTAAGTTAGACTCCAGGGAGGTTCCTGTTTTATCCATCGTGACATCGTCGAGGGCTAAGATTAACTTTCAAAACAGGTGACGCCTAGGCTTTTTGTTTTACCCTCCCTTCTTCGACTTGAGCTGGTCGACCCTTACTCTCGACACCTGGAACTTACCGGTGTTTTTTTTATTGCCCTTGTTAGTCAGTAGTATTGTTGTTGCCAACTAGGCGTTACAATATATTTTTTTCAACTTTAATTTTTTTTTATGGCCGATCCACTCTCAAGTTCCCATAACTCTCGTATTTCTTACAGCAACAACTACCTACATATGTTGCGCTATTCCAAGCAATAACACACGTAATTCAACAGTTTACATGCTATAAACCACACAAAAACAAAGTACTTAAAGCAGAATAATAAATTCTACAAGCCGTGGAAGAAAACTACATTACAAGAAAATGTGCTGTCCAGATGGGCATCGTTCAATTGCAATCTACAATCTAGAAAACTTTAGATAAAGGACTTTATATTTACTTTAATCACCCAATCAGTCAACGAATTGCACATTTTTGGGAATGATTTCTAATTTGAAGAACACAAGCATGTATATAGTTGGTAACATACAGTTTCAACATTTAATATCGAATTAGAAATCGAACAATGAATTTAAAATAAGTTCTTAAAATACTATATTCGGCATCGAAGTAATTGCGCCAAGATAACCAAACAAATTTCCTATTTTTAAACGGCGAGCAATTTAGTTATAATAATCAAATAGATTACAGGAACTACCTTTATAAGTTAATTGTTTCTTGGCTTACTTCTTTGATATTCATATGTATAAAGCTCAAATAAATATCGTTGAAATTGTGATTACCTACTATTATTTTTAAAATATACGTTTATACAAACATCAACACTTTCTTACACCGAAAATCAATATATTCAAATATCTGTGAAATTTGAATATAAAACAATATACTATTTATAGTTAACAGTGTGATCATTTTATCTTGTAACAAGTAGGTAGGCTACACCTCGCACATGTGCATGAAATACATAATAAACTTTTCTTTTTAGATACAAAAAATATATTTTTTTTAGATTAAGTCCTTTGGACGGGCAAATGTCAACTACTGTTTTGTCAAAACGTAACAAACTTCATACCAAGTAATAACATCAATTTCAATGTATTATAATTTCAAGAAAATGGTTATGATATTGATTTTGGGAGAATGCAGAGGGGCGGCGCACATAGCAGTACGACGATATGCACAAACATACCCGGATAGTCCCTTCCATCGCATAATGCCTTTATACGTTTCGAAAGAAATTTTCGGCAATATGGACAGTTTTCCAAGCCAAAGATGAAACAACGACATGTCACAACTGTAGAAGCTGAAGCGGTAGAACAAGCAACTGGTAATCCCCATATAAGCCAACGGGCAATTGCAAAAACTGTAGGCTTTAGCTAAACATGTCACATTAGTTCAACAACTTACTGAAGATGATTATCCATGTCGAGTGCCAATTTTTAAGAAACGAACTTACTACTAATCCACTGTTTAAGAAATATTCGATTTTCTGGCGAAGCGACGTTTAGTAACAATGAATGTGTACATAGACATAATTGTTATTTCTGTTCACAAGATAACCCACATTGGATTCGACAAGCACATTTTCAAAGAATTTTTACTGAAAATGTGTGGCCTGGTATCGTTGAAAATGAATTGCATCAACTTTAAAAGACATTCCTCTTTATGTTAGACAGCGTGTGTGGTTTCGAAATGACTGAGCACCTACCCACTTCCATAGAATTGTAAGAAACTACCAAGATGAGACTTTCCATAACAGATTAATTGCAAGAGGTGTAATTCATTGTTGGCCTCCACGTAGTCCGGACTTAACTCCCTTAGATTTTTTTTGTGGGATAAAGTAAAAAATGACGTCTACGCAACTCCCGTAGAAACCCAGGAAGATTTACATGAAACGATTATTGAATCATGTAGGTCAATCACCCCACACATGCTAACTCGTGTTATAAATTCTCTTCTGCGCCGAATTGACTTATGTGAACAGCAAGGTAGACAGCAATTTGAACCTTTATTAAGTCCTTTATTAGTGTTCTTCTTTATGCTTTTACTTAAATTATTGTTCTTCTTGGTTTTAGTGTTATGTAAGCATATTTTCATGCTATTTTGGCTTTCTCTGTGTTTGTTTTGTTTAAATTATAAGAAATAAATTTTGTAAATGTACCTGTTACAAAACTGCATCCTATGTATTAGTAAATAGTTTCATTGTATAAAATAGATGTAACTGATGTAGCTACTTACCTGCTGCATGATAAAGTAAGCACCCTGTATAGTTACAACATTTAACTGCAAATTAAAAAACGGACAATTAATTTAAAATAAGTTCTTAAAATATTATACCCGGCTTCAAACATTTGCGTTAGTGTAAACAATAGTATATTATTTTATGTGGAGGAAAAGTGATACTTTTCATGACGCGCTCGTGTTTAACAGCCGAACGGAGTGAGGCTGGTAATAGAGAGCAAGTCATGAAAAGTAACTTTTCCTCCAAATAAAATATGCTGTTTTTTCTTCAAATGTCGACAAATTAATGCAAAAACGTCTCATTTTGATAGTAATAATTTTTAAACATAATTGGGTTCGCAAGGCGGTTTAGACCGGTGTCGGTTAGTAGGCACAGGTTGTTGCTATAGTAATGTAACATAAAGCTGTCAGTGGACACTGTCAACAATATTAATTTATTTTTTACAATTATTGCGTCTCCGGTTGCGTTTTAATTCCGAATTGATAAGCAGTTTTATCGAGTAAGTTCACTTAAATAATAACCAATTAGTTCCTAAATTAGTGATTTATAGACGCTTGTTTTCTTGTTTCTATCTATGTTGCTATGATAACACTTTTCCCTCCGCCGGCGGGAAAGTGAAAACTAAAGCTCCGGCGGAGGAAAAATGAAACTTTACGGTCGCCTACACAGTCGAAAAATGACAGATTTACTGACGTTTGAAGAAAAACAAATATATTTGCTTTTGTTAACTCCCGAGCGACTTAGTTATAACAACCAAATAGATTACCGGAACTACGTTTATTTACACACAAAACTTTCATAAAAGCCTGAAGTAGTGCACCAAGGGATTAAATTAAAAAAAAACAAAGATTTTATATAAAATATTTTTTTATTTCGATTTCCACGATGGGAATTTGAAAACATAAATAGTACAACGGTCTATATATTTAAATATCTGTGAAATTTCGATATGAAACAACAAAATTTCCGAATTGTCATTTTACATACTGCACGTGTATTTAAGAACTTAAAAAATAATATACTTTTTATTAGTTATATAATCAAATTTAGTTCACGTAGTAATCTATAGTTTCGATTAACTACATCGCTGTTAAATAAAATTTTAATATAAACTGTGAAGTACGCAACGTAGATATAATTATTGAAATTTACTCTGATAAGATTATAACTCTCCTAGTTTGTATCAACAACAGCATGATTAATTACCAAATATCAAACTACCGAAAATTCCTAATTTACTGCGTCAGCACACATAATAACATGAAAGCCTAGGAAATTGAAACGTCAGAACCCTATTTCCTCTAAAATATCTCAGGTAATATAAAAACGTAATGGATTATTAATTTTGTTTAAAAATGTGATGTGGTGACATTTATAGCGCGTGTAACTCGACACACTAATGCATTCTGGAGCTAGTATCAAAATTTTGGTGGTAATGTATTGAAGGGCGTGTTTGAGTTACAACAGCACATAATTTGGACAAGATACTCTATAGAAGGCATTCAGCTCTCTACTGGTGTCAGTTGTGGAACTCTGAGGGAAATTGACAGGTTTTTCTGTAGTTGATTTCAAGCTTTTTTTTCAGATGTAACGAATTTTTGTTATTTTTAAGCGGTTGCAGAGAACACCTGCTGATATTACTGGAATATCAGATCACATATTTTTCCGCTTTACTTTGCCATACTTCCAATAACAGCATACATTGTGATCGTGATTTTGGCAGAAATACGCATCTTCAACCCATGTACGTCTATGTGTGTAATGTTCTGTATATGAAAAACTACTGGCTTTTATCTTTACAAAATTTTGCATAAGTCGAAAATTCTCCACAGGTAACGTCAAATAGAGCTCTTTTTTTGATAGCATTTTTGGGTACAATCAATTTTCCAAATGATAACAGAGAGTTTTGTAGATCGTCAGAATTCCTTTTTCCAAACTCTCTGTCCTATAAATCAAGCCGTCTTTTGAAAATTTAACTTTTTTTTTTAATCTGGAAACAAGATCCAAAACATAAAAGTATTTTCTACCATTTCCGAAATTCCCATGATCAGCTTTGATTTCGATGTTACAGGCCATACGATCGTTCTCGTCAACTCGCATCAATCTGAGTAACTGGCTCTTCGGGAACACAGGAAACAATTAAAAAATGAAAGCCTTGATTGATTGATAACTAGCGACACGCTTTCAAACAACAAGAATTTGCCTTATTCAATGAAATTACAATTATGGCTATTTTTACAAATCGAAGATCTTTGGAAACAGATATTTACTGCTTACAGTATCATCTAATATCTGAAAATAAGGGTAGTTTTTGCCTTAATTCGGCGACAAAGTAGGGAATCCCAAACGATTCATTTCCGCTTGGCTGCGCACCAAGGAGTAAGAAAGAAAACGGGCGGCAGGTATGTTGATGTCAGGGGCAACCAAAAAAAATGATGCCAAGTATGTAACGAAGAAACAAATGATTGCAACAGGCTGCACCATAAAGATTTTTACGGAATAACGAAGAGAAGATTATGTTGAAATGGCAAATCTCCACAAGAATGTTAAAGGAGGTAACGGGGTAAACTTTAATCAGTAAAAAACAATTATAGGTACTTCAAGTATTTTTCGGAACAACGAATTAATGGCAACGAACTGGAGAACAAAGTTTCTGTTGGAATGGCAAGTCTTCACGAGAATGTTAAAGAAGTAACGGGATTACTTTTAACCGTATAAAACGATAAGAGAACCCTCACGGTCTTCTCAACCAAGTTGCTGTTTCTTGGTTTTATCCAATCCGGCTTTAAAGTCAAGTTTTAGTGCGAGCAAACATTACGACTGAATTCCAAGGGCAATGATTTTGCTAAGTACAAAACGTCTGCCAGCCTCAAGCATCTAGGCCATATTCTAATCGTTCAAGAGGAGCTGATTTGCAAACCACTCTGACCGCAAAAATCTGGACATGACTCTTGGATATTCCTCCAAAAACCGGACGAACGGCACATTGAAATCAGTACCAGGTATACTTTCATAATCATCTAGAGACAGTTTGAAGTATGAGAAAGTCCAAAACAATTTACTTTCGCATGATTTTTTTTCGAATTTAACGGATGTTATATTAATTACCATTTCTTAAGTTCCAATTGTAATGTTTGAAGTTTGTACACAACATTGGAAGGTATGATAAAGTTCAACGAAACTGTTATGCTGATATTTTAAATTCAACAATAAGAATATTCAGGAAAACCGTTTACTGTTTTTTTCTTTACCGGTGAAAAATCAGAGATCTCTTACATTTTTTATAAATCTGTGATAGTGTAAGTAACATTCCGATTTAAAAATTAAATGTTAAATGCTAACTTGCCTTTCATATAAAATAAGTAAGATGTTTCCTACGCGAGGGCATTATTCGTAACGACTAAAACAGAACTATAAAACAAAACAAAAGTACAACTCAATGGAAAGCCTCTGATTGTGTTTAAATTTAACTTCTTACAATACAGAATGCTACTGCGCTTGCTTTATTACAAAGAGGTTTTAATACCAAACCTTATCAAATAAAGTCCTTTGTGACAATTCAGCCACAAATAAAATGTTTGTAATATCTGCGTTGGCATTTGTGAATATAAATGCTTCATGATAAGGTATACTGGCTTTTTACAGCCAGTTTCAGGACACCCTTTTTCTTATAATCACATAAAGGAAGTAAAACGTA